>CM023199.3:14732607-14780872 GCA_004115045.4 Sinella curviseta | reverse complement strand
TTTTGTCATGGTCCGTAAACTAGGAAAATTATTCACGTTTTTTTGAAACGTGAATAATTCAAATACAATTGAAATTACGCAAAGACTAAAAATTACACCTTGGGGAAACTAGAAGGTTTCAAGCAAGTTTCTCGTTTTGAATGGAAAAATGGCTGTTCCCGCTGTCTTGATTCACCCCGTCACAACATTTACTCCATGTATTAGAGGTGCGGGTACTTCTTATATATGGAGTAAATGTTGTGACGGGGTGAAGCAAGACAGCGGGAGCAGCCATTTTCCCATTCAAAACGAGAAACTTGCTTGTAACCTTCTAGTTTCCCCAAGGTGTAATTCATGAAAATTTTATCATACAGAAAACATTACATGAATGTATAAACAGCTTCTGCGTGAACAAAGTCTTTCCACCTGTTGCAGTTAGCCCGTCCGTCCGGCAAAGCCGTCCGCGAATTCGTTGAGCACATCTGCTTTTAACAAACAACAACACATGCTCACAGCTTATTAGCCTGTTAGTGAATGCATGCACACACAACCAGCAACTCTTAAGAAGCACACATTATGTTTTTACACACTAAAAGCAAAATGCTCTCAATTTTAAGTGCAAATTAAAATTATAGTAGTTTGCAATAAAATTAATTGTTAGTTATCTTCCACTTGCATCAGAATGCCGTCAGCGTACTCGTTAAATTGTTCCGTGTGCAAAGGTGAATATTTTTCGAAATCAGAGTGGTCTCAGCACTTGAGCAGTGAAGCTCATCAGTTGATGGGGAGAAAGGAGTGTCTCCAGTTTTGGGGGAACTCGGAAGCGAAGGAATGCTGTGTTGTGGTCTTTTCCAGCTTTCCATTATCTGCGGGAGGGAGTAATGGGAGTTTTGGAGGTGCTGACAGGGTTATCAAAGCGTTTTCGAACAGTCCGACCAGATTTGTGACGGACTTTTTGTGGTGGGATGACCGGCCTTTCATTGGACTGGCGCAATTTGAAAGCAGGTGAGATGTACATAACAATATAACCAGCTGTCAAGATTATATTATTAATTATTTTAAATTCGATTGCGTGCTAATTTAATTGCTAACTTTTAATTTTGTAGGAAAAAAGCAAAGGAAGTTGTTGGCTCCCTCTCCAGCTCATCTGACCTTTCCATTGACGGCGAGCGAATTCAGGCGAAATGGGCCATGGACCTGTTGGATTTGGAATGTGAGTAATTTATTTAACAAAAGATGGCAATTGATATTTTTATTCCTCTCTGTAATTTACTCACACTTTAATTATGAATGATAATTTATTTAATTAAAATGTAGTGAAGGCCATGTTACCGGAACAACAAGGACAGGAGAATGTGATATCAAGTTCCAAAACCACAAAGAGAAAACTACCCTTGAAAACAGAACAGGAGTCAGTGGAGGAAAGTGTCACTGTCCGAAACAAGAAGTCTAGAGTTATGGAGGAAAATGGAGGTGATGACGAGGAGTCCAATACTGTCCTGGAGTCCACCACTGGAGGAGAAGCAGCACTCAAAGAAGTCAAGTGGACCTACGTCACCGGAAACCACCTGAAAAAACATAAACAACTCACGTACGACAGAGTACCAAGTTCCCTCAATTCCACCAAGACGTCCCTCCAGATCCAGTTTTGGCGTCTCCGCAAGTCTGTCTTCATTCCCCATTCGAACCACAAAACAACCATGCAAACCATCTCGGATCTCAGGAAGCTGATTCGCAAGAAGGTACCCTCCGCCCAAGTCGTCATGTTTCGAAATCGGTTCCTGAGGCTTAAGAATCCCGCTTGTCCTGACAAAAGTGACGAACTGCTAATATTCACTTTCAGGCTCGAGTCGAATCCCCATCACATCCACAGCTTTGCACCCGTCCAGGATTCAGAAGTGGCGGGAGCCTTGAACCTATCTGGAAGTCACTTCACTGTCCTCAAAGGACCCGATTATGGTCACTATAAGAATAACTGGAGTTTGAAGTACAAAGGAGGGCCCAGTTTCCGGTTACTGAATACAATTTCGTTGTTGGTAGAGGTTCAATTGTGCCGACTGCTGGACTATTTATGTCAATTCGATTCCCGTTGCCATTCCATCATGAGTCTTGCCTACTACTGGTCAAAGTTCAACGAAGCTCCTGTGGGGGAAGTGGCTTCAAACCCGAAAAAGGATCATGCCATGTTACCTGAACCAAATACGCTTTTGTGGCTGGTGACCTGTTTCCTTTGTAATCGCAAAATTGTTCCGACCCCGCGACAAATTCAGGCTGAACCCCATACAGTTTTGAAGGACCGTTACACTCCATTTGACATTGGTTTCCAGACGGACCAGGAATATCTTCGGAAATGGACCCAAGGAAACGGGATAGATGGCCATGATGGGGAGTCAACTGACGTGTTCATTTTGAGAGCGCTAAGTTTGTTCCAGGAATTTCTGGAATTTTGTGGAAAGCTGGCGGAACCGGGAAACTGGATTCTGAACACGCGGGACGGTGAAGTATTGGATGCTGACAAGTTGTTTATTATTAAAATGTGTGAAAAGAAGGGTTTAAAAATATCTATTCGCCGCCACAAAGGCAACACAAAAATGGCGCCGAATGAGCTTGAAAAGCTACGAAGCAAATATAAACTACCCACAAGGAATTCCAGTGCATCTGAAGGCGAAATATCCGAGAAACCTGTGGGAAGTTTGTACATGATTCATCCGTTCGTTCCAAACTGGAAGTTTTCCATTTCCAATAACATTCATCAAGTGCTGACTCAAATGAAGGAGAGTGGAGTTGAGTTAAACAAGTTTTTGACGGCGGTCAGAAAGAAGGGACTGGAGACTGCCAACAAGTTAATTGGATCGCTTGAAACGGTGCTTACTCTCAAGCAGGGTACATGATTCCATGGGTCGGTTGATTGTATTCCAAATTTTTTATAGTTGACAATGCTCCTGAAGGACACGGTGCTGTGGTGTGACATATAACTGTAGTTTATAATTACGAAATTATTAAAAATGTTGATTTTGAAGGTACCATACCTCCACTATACCTAATTATAGTTTTCATGCCATGAATTTGGAACTATTCATACACATGCTTTCGCCATAGCAATAAGCATATGCCCATAAAAAATCGGAAAAGGATGTTCCTGGCATAGAAAGAAGTTCAGGCTTTTCACAATTGATGATCATTAAAACCGGTTCAAACAACTCAACAAGCAAAATAGAAAGATGTGTGGTCTGCTTGCTGTATAAGAGTGAGGTAGGCGAAATGTGCCTCAGTCAGTACACGCATTTCAGTATACTACAAAATCAGGTTAGGTATTTGGTTTTCACACGTTCAGAGCTCCCAAGCGAAGCAAGCCAAGTCACAATCTTTTTTCTCTCCCAGCAGCTGACTCCTTCTTATTGTTTTCATTTTGTAAATAAACACATGCATACGCACACTTGTTTCTTTTTCCTGTGGAATATATTACCACTGGCGGCGTAAGTTTGTTGAATTTTGATCTAGTTTTGAAGGGAAATGGGGCCTGTCCATATGGCACAACCTCACTATTAATGTACTCCAAGAGAAAAAGTGAAAAGTCATTAGTTTTGTCGTTAGATATGCTCAGGGGTATGCCACAGCTTTTTTCCACCCATCATTGTTCATATTTTGATATCAAGAAGTGATAACATTTTTATGCACGACCCCATCCGGAAAAAACAGACGGACAGGATAGGAGAAGGCCGAGGTAGAGGTGAGCAACATCACCTTGACTGTGAATGTAAGCTTCCTTCAACTGAACTGTGCTTATTAAAAAATACCTATAAGCTGGAGGAAATCAGTTTACCGTGGGTAACTGATTGTCACGATTTCAAATAAGACGTGCTTTTGCAGATTCAAAGCTTATCGATGACGGATAACACATGCTGATAACCCTAAAATTACACACAAATTACTGAAACTCAGTATGAAAAGGTTATCGAACGTCCTGAATTCGAATATGATATCCGTTTGAGGACCAAAGGCTTATCAAGGGCTGATAAGACCTACCGATAACCCTAAAATTACACACAAATTGCTGAAACTCAGTATAAAAAGGTTATCGAACGTCCTGATTTCGAATATGATATCCGTTTGAGGACCAAAGGCTTATCAAGGGCTGATAAGACCTACCGATAACCCTAAAATTGCACACAAATTGCTGAAACACGGTATGAAAAGGTTATTGAACGTCCTGATTTTGAATATGATATCCGTTTGAAGACCAAAGGCTTATCATGGGCTGATAAGACCTACCGATAACCCTAAAATTACACACACATTGCTGAAACTCAGTATGAAAAGGTTATAGAACGTCCTGATTTCGAATTTGATATCCGTTTGAGGACCAAAGGCTTATCAAGGGCTGATAAGACCTACCGATAACCTTAAAATTTCACACAAATTGCAGACAATCAGTCCACACTGGTTATCGACGGTCCTGATTTTAAATATGATGTCCATTTTAACACCATTGGCACCTTTGTTTTATTCATGGAAAAGTTCTGCAATAAAAATAAAAAATGAGCTCTGGTAGAGTGTTATAAGTGTCTGATATGACGTACCGATAACCGTATAACAGGTAAGCTCATCAAGATCATAATTTTATCTGTCGTGAATCAGTAACGCGTTTACCACAATCTGCTGCGTTTAGAACAGTGCAAATGTTTCCGGTTTCAATTCTAATCTTAAGATTATGCAGAAGTTTCAAATGGGACACACTGCGACCACTTAAAGCATTTATAAATTGACGAAATTTGAGTTACGATATACCAAAATGATACATGCAGAAAACAAGCAAGTTGCTCCACTGAACATATTCAGCTGAACATGTGATGCAAGTTTAACTTATTAATTGAATTTGAATTGTGCAATTTTGTGGATGATGAGTGAAATCATGTTCTTCATACAAAAATGGATATTATATTGTGGAAACACTTTTACTGCATTGAAGATTACAATAAAATTTATTAACGCGGTCGCTACAAATAAAGTAGAGCATTTATTATTTTATTTCCTTTGTGCAAACGTTTTCAATGTTTGTAAATTATAAATGTATCCCATATCTCCAACAAACAATTGACACTAGTAGGTAACGATCAAAAACATAATATTTTTGTAGATATCAGATACAACAAGATTAATTTTCTGTTGAAGCGCTTACTTTAATATACTATGAAAACATAATATGGAGTACCCTGCCAAGGCTAAAAACGGATGAAATGTTAGAAAAAGTAATAATTCACGATTTAGGAGAATTCCTAAATATCGTACGTTTTTTTCCAAAACTTAATACGTTTTTAGTCGCGTGGTGCCGGGTATACAATTTTTGTCATTTTAATCAAAGTACCCCGTTAATCCTCTTCATCATTGAATAATCTGGTTGGCTGCATCGGTGGTGGATGAGGAAAATGTGGTGTTTGTTCATTTAAATCAGCCATGTCTGCAGCATCTTGTTGCCATATTCTTTCAACTTCTACAGGATCAAACCCTGTATCGTAAACTTGTACACATGTGTCGACGTCATCTTCGTTCAACTCAATATCTCCATAATCAATATCGTCGTCATCATTTATAGGTATAATAATTTGCTCAATTTCGTTGTCCATCACACCGTCCTGTTAATCCCAGGCAAAAAATCAAACATGCATTATATTTAAACAAGTTTAAACAAGTTAAAATTGAACTCAATTTATTGTTTCCATACCTCCTCATAGTATTTTTGTCCTAACCTGTAAATAGATTTGTTCATGGCTATTATATACGTAGCATAAGTAATACCCAACAAATGAATTGACAAATCATTGAAACTTACTTCCGCACATGCTCAACGTGGTTTTTCCATTTCTCAGGGCTGTAATTCTGCAGCACGTTTTTCGTGATTTCCACTATCTCGTCAACATTCTGCCGCAAATTGAGTTTGGCTATTTCGTGTTTCACGTGGTTCCATGTGAACTCAATCTAATTGTAAGTAGGCCAGGAAACGTAGTTTAGCGTTTACTTTTAGAAATAAAATATTCATAACATCATATTAGTGTAAACTATTGTGAATATTTATTTTTTTTACTGCATTTAGGTCACATTGATATGGAGGAAGGCGTAGGATTTCGTGACCTTCAGCAGCAACAAGAGCGTCAATTTCGTATACCCAGTCCGTGTAATTTTAATAATCTTTATTTCCCATACAACTGGTTGCTGTTTATATTGTTTGCGCACTCATAAATTACCTCCCTTTGCAGCTCTGGCCGTTTCTTGAAATCTTGAATTAGTCCCCATAGTTCCCACTTTCGAAGGCGCGAATGTAACTGGAAATCAATGTTGTAGGAAGGATTCTGTTTAATTTTTTCCAGCCAAGCGTATAGGACAGCCTTTTTCTCGCTCTGGCGGGGTGTTTTCAGCGACGAATGATATGGTGCTGTGGTAATAATTTAACATTGGTTGTTATAGGTACTTGAAATATGTACAACATAATGATTAGTATTGTTAATTTCCTTACCATTGTCAATAACGATTAAATGTTTCTCCTGGTAACCAGAGTGTTAATATTAAATGTTTCTTACATCCACGTATGCCAGTAAACTGATTTAGTAGTCATGTCTTACCCCTTTCTGTCTCCAATGTGACATTAAGTTTTTAAGCCAGTTTGTAAATCCTTCGCGATTTACATTCTCATGATAATCTAACGCGTCCGCATTTTTTTGAACTTTGTAGACGAGAATACTTTCTGGAATTATACCATCGTTATCTCCTTAAGAATAGTAAATACAACAAATCCGTTATTGCAAATAATGTATGAACGTATAATGTAAAAAGATAGCAAATTTTTCTTGAAATATACCCGCCGCCAAAGCGATTATTCTTGGCCCGTGTCCTTGTTTCAGGCGTTGATATGAATACTTCCTCACATCATTTAGTGATTTAGGTCTTTTCAATGTCCAACCTTTCTTACTTTTTAGGTTTGGGTCAATCCATGTCTAATAGTTAAAGGAAATTATGTTGAAATTAAAGGAACTAATATATACATATAACGTAAATTGTTAATATTTAATGTTACCTCGTCCAGGTACGTCACTTTCAAAGGAGTTTCCTTGGCTGCGTTTGCCCTTAGAGCGTTGAGGTACCTTCCCCGTCTTAACACAATGTCCATGCGATGTAGTAAAGCAACACGATTATCAAGTCGACCATAGTAAAAGCCAAGTTCCTTTAGTACCTTGGCGAACGTTCGTGGTGATATTTTGAATCCTTCACTTAAATTGACCCGGTGCCGTCTTGGTGTGAGGGAAAGAATACCAGGACGACTGTTACAGGATTCTCCAGGCTGCTCGTCTGGTTGGTCATCGGTTTCCATTTCCTCCGCGCCTTCAATGCAAAGTGGTAACCAGCGCGACGGCGCTGATCCGAGTTCTGATGTTGTGTAGGTGACACAATTGTTTGATTTGTAGTCAAGGAAGGCTTTTAGTATATCATTAAAAAAAGGGGCAATATTGTCTTTATAAAATCCAGCTATGATTGACCTAATAACATCTCTGTCAAAGGAGTCAATTTGCTCCTGCTTATAATTAGGTTTGGATCTAGTTTTGCCTGGTGTTGCAACAGATCCGGAAGCTTTCCTTTTAGCAAATTCCTCCATTGTATTGGGATGAACTCCTACAATCATAGCGGCCTTTTGTAGGGGGCTCCCTGTCAATTGACTTAAATCCCTATGATGTCTAAGGAAATGTAACACGTTTAGTGCGACGCGCTGCCCGTCGGATTTTATTGGATGACCTTTGAATTTATACGGAGGTTCATATTTGCAATCATTGGCTTTGAAAGGTGTGGGATTCCGCAATTCGAATGCCGCTACATCCTTTTGTTTATTACTACATCTAGAATATGAACTTGTTGCACTGTTGGAGTTCTGAACCATATGTCTGGTTATGTCAAATTCATTGTCGTTTAAGACATTTCTCATAAACTCATTTGCCGAGTCTGTTGCTGCATTGCCATATATAATGTAGTCTATTATTCTTCCCTTTATACAAGAAATTTGGTGTTCAGTGATTGGGACATCAAAATATTTTATAATATTGTTATCGGTATAGTAATCCATATGAATTTGAGAAATCGGAGCTGCATGCCTCTCTGATGTCTTGAAGTAGAGCAGTAATATTGCAATAGGTGCTACGGTTTCAGCAAATCGGGGAAGTATTTTGTACAGCTCGGGGTGAGTACGATATTGTACAACGCGATTACGTAACATTTCCCGATTTGCAAAAACTACAGATTGCGGGGTGTTTTCAGTGCCAGCGACATGAAGTACGCTGACATGGTTACTAGTTTCGTCAGTAACTTTTACAAACTTCTGTCCCTGAATGTAGTTAAGAATCATTAGCACTTTAGCTGATGCGCCTAATTCTACGGCTACAACAATGTGACCGTCAAAACTTAACGATTTTGGTTGTTGTTTGTTTTTGGAGCAATGGCGTCTTAATTCTATAAACTGCATAGGAGTTTCGTCATTGTCCGGACCTAAGAATAATTCGTTTATTTGGACAGAGCAAGCTCGGGTTTTTACCGTACTATGTCGAATTGGTATTTCAGTAGTATGGTCGCTGTCGTCATCACTATTGGCATGCGACCAGTTTTCAAGGTATACAAACAACAAGAGCAGGATTCCTACAAAAATAACGACAAGTAAAAACATGCGCTTTTCTGAGATCTGTTAAGTACACGTCCAGAGTAGTCACATTTTGATAAAGTTTTGAAAAATTAAATTTGAGTTACCCAGATAACAACGAAGTGGCATTGTTGAAAGAACAAACGTCAATGGGCTGGTTGTTTCTTCTGTATTGATTGTTACTTCAGCTGGAGTGCGGCACTAACAACGAATTTAAAAATCTCTTCTTATATATTCGCTTGGTAGCAATGAAACTTCCCACGCCATTACACTATATAATATGTATTTCGGCATTATTCCACGATGATTTATCCTCGCCCGCAATTAATTGAGATAAAGTAAGTAAGCCACCCACTTCTGTAAAAGACAAACGTCCTATCAGTGAGGCTAAAAATCAATGCCACAGACTGAGCATTCTGCTTTCGTGAGGAACATTTACGTTGTTAAGTAAGCCTGATCGTGTTTACGGCGAGATTTACATTGCGACATGATAACAGTTATTTATAATTTTATACTCATTCAGGTCAGTGACGGTGTTATCATTTAAACCAACACCGTGCCCATGCAGCTCATGCATGCAGACCATGCGTAAATTTAGGTGTCAGGTGAGTTGTCATTATGGAAATATTTACAATAAGATAATAAGTAAGTAACATGTTTGCTGTTAACGGTTGTGTCCTTGCATGCTTTTTGCAGCGGAATTGTCTTGTTTTTTATTTTATACCCAACAAGTTGGGAATATTATATACTATGTAACAATTTCGCTAATAGCAACTATGTTGATGCCTTTCATGGAAAATCATGGTGATCTTGTCCCCAAAATTATGTACGTGTCCAATTCACTAAAATGTGCACGTTGTAGACGGCAAAGTGACATTAGTAGAATATGCTAACGATAGGTTTCCTTGAGAAATATATTTCCAGGCAACCATAAGACATCGTGTCTTAGACAGGATTGTTTTTTAAACAATGTAACCATTAAGGCTCCGATATTAACATCGGCCCGGAAGAAAGCAAAATATTTCACTAGCTGTTTTGTTTTACTTAGGGCTTTCCAGGAATATACCAGGTTCAGCAGTTACTTAATTTCCCCTCGGGATCTTAAAAAATATACGGCAGCCCGATTCACATTATTCACCTCCATCTCAATGTCATTCTCATCTGCTCCCATTTCCATCAAAAGACGAATCTTCTCGCAGAAATTTGTACTCACGATGACTGCTCAATACCGCTTCTTTCTTTGATTACCTTCAATCGCGTTCGCATCCTCTCCCGTATCAAAACGGCCCACTTCAAATCCATATCTGCTAGATCTCTTCCAAACACCCACATGTAGACTATTTTATGTTTGAAAACTTTAAGTTGAACACGGCAACAGGAATAAATTAACTAATTATTAAATTGAATCATTGTCAATATCTGCGGCATTCATATTCGTAATATCTGTGTATATGTTACGAGAAGTAAGAGGAGCTTCGTGACGTAGATACGAACATGCAAACATTTCCACCCAAAAATAGGAAGTATTTCATCGCCTCCATGTTTCATGAATGTAAATACCTCAAAATGCATATCAAATCCTCTCCGTATTGTAGAAGACCTGGAGTCAGTGGAAGCAATTGAGTATTCTAAATACTGAAAGAATTGCTTGGGGCCTTGCTGCGGAAAGAATAAACTTTACAATTGGAAGGTTTCGACCATCTTGAATTCCATCAATAGCTTGCCAAGCTCGTGGAAGGGATGAACTGTTCAAACAAAGATTATTACCTATTTTGTTTTAAATCCTGTCACCAAAGTGACAGGCTCCCCGGCTCCAGGCTTATTACCACCAAGTGAATTCCCGCCAAGCGAATTCCCAAAAAGGGAATTCCCACCAATTGAATTCCCAAAAATGGAATTCCCACCAAGTGAATTCCCACCAAGTGAATTCCCACCAAGTGAATTCCCGCCAAGCGAATTCCCAAAAAGGGAATTCCCACCAATTGAATTCCCACCAAGTGAATTCCCACCAAGTGAATTCCCACCAAGTGAATTCCCACCAAGTGAATTCCCACCAAGTGAATTCCCACCAAGTGAATTCCCACCAAGTGAATTCCCACCAAGTGAATTCCCACCAAGTGAATTCCCACCAAGTGAATTCCCACCAAGTGAATTCCCACCAAGTGAATTCCCACCAAGTGAATTCCCACCAAGTGAATTCCCACCAAGTGAATTTCCACCAAGTGAATCCCCATCAGGAAGATTCCCCCTAGTAAATTTCCACCATGGGGAGGTCCCGCCACGGACAATTCCCACCAAAGAAAATTGTCACCACGGAATATTTCATCCAACAAGCATTCCCCCATAATATCTTCCCCCAAAGAGTATTCCCAACGATTAATGTTTTCCTGTTCATATTACGCAAATAAATATTTCTCTAATTATGTGCCTTCCTACTGGTACACAGATAATTGGTGTATCAAGTTAAACATACCAGTATTTGTTAATGGCTGCACATTGAAAACAACCTGTTACACTGCATTTATAATGTGTGCTATTGGCTGGCCTTAATTAACAATTTACACAATACGACAATGTAGAACCCGAAACATTTTAGATATGCATATTGCACATAATTTTCTGATATTTTTTGCGTTTGTAGAGAGTACAGTTGGATTGGTATTACCCATCTGAACAAATATAATTGATAGGAACTATACAGAGTATCTCATTAATCGTACCATTAAAATTGCAGCATTAAATCGGAAGGTCACCACGTAGAATTTAGCAAATCTGTTCAAAATTGTGTCTGGCCAATTTCATCGCAGTTCAGCGATTACGTTTCATGTTAGCTAAAATTTCGTAAAAATGCACGACACGAAAACATGTTTCTGAAATAATGCAATCTTCCTTGGTGGGAATTTCTCAGGGTGGGAATTTACTGGGGGGAATCTTCCTGGTCGGAATTCAGTTGGTGGGAATTAGCCGGATACCCATTCCACCGTAAGCTACATTATTGATTGCTACGAAGCTTCGCCATATAGCAATTATCGTAATACGTGTGCTTTACGGGCAGAAATGCGACCAATGTTAGAGGGTAGCTGAATATGAAATGTGCAGTGCAATTTTGTTTGGAGATTTTGAAATCGCGACAATTTTTTAGTGGCATACTTCCACCGTCTACAAATAAATGTGTGACGAAAGCTGACAACGCCACGCAGAAAGCTGAAATGCACATGCAAGTTCTTGCATGATGAATGATGTGACGACTCCAAGTTTCCTTTTGTTATGGTTATTGTTATGTTATTGTGGCAACTGCACAGAATGGTTCGCTGCCGTTGGGTAAAAAGAGTGTACCTTGTTCATGAACTCGATCGTTTCTATTGTTTATTGCAAATACAAGGCACAGATTTGGACCTACATGGACATCGGGAAATTTGTTAATGCACTCTGGTTGTTCGGTGTAGTTCTCCCTGGAAGGAACCTTCCATGTCGTGGCGAGCAATTTTCAAAAATTCCCCTTCCCACAGTCCAAGCTGAAATTGACCGGATATCTGTGACCGCTAGTGTTTCGTCAGATGCGTCGTTCGTTACTGCGGAACAGTCTGCGTGGGGGTATCCAATAACGGATGATGATGACTCCTTTGAATCGTGCTAAAAGTTGTGCACTCCATACCTCGGCTTTCCACTTTAAATCGACTTGCCATTAGAAATTTTACCCGTGAAAATTTAGAAATGCAGTAGTTTGTGTGAATTTTAATAATTAGTGTAGTCACTTAAACAATTGCTAATCATTTTGTCAATAACTCGCAGTAGTACCCATAATTAAATGTATGTACCTAATAATTTATTTTTAATAGTCTGCTGAAAAGCCGTTTTATTAAGTAATGCATTTATTTCCAGATTTAATCAATTTTAACTGTAATCAATTTTAACTGTAACCAATCCGAATTGTAATTCTGTTGACTGTTAAGAATTGTGATTTTTGTTTATATTTGTGCAAATAAATAAAACTGAACATTTTAAAAGCTGATAGCCTGAAATCCTCATTTCAAATTTCGCTTCCCGTTTGCCTTTTTTGTACAGGGAACAAAGGAAAATTTAAAGAATCTGTCTGTTAGAATTAGTCACTGCACAAGACGCTGTTAGTTTTAATCAAAAAACTATAAATTCTCACAGTGCCCCTACAATTCCCTGACGGTCGGGACCTGATCGACCAAATGGATGGGGCATTCTGAGAATTTATAGTTTTTTGGTTGAAATTTGGAAAATTAAGCAACGTAAAATCTAGATAATGCATTGTGATTACAATGCAAAAAGCCTTTTGAAATATCTCTAATATTATTGGCAGGAGGGGCGGCTCCGTTTTGAACAGTTTTATCGAATTAGTTGACCCTTGACACCATATCTAGAACATTGTGTCTGGGAATTCAGTCACTTCGTTTATGCTCTTATATGCCACTAAAATATGCCAAAGTTCAATGGCCTCCAAAGTTCGCTGATACGCTAGGACATCATCGGCAGCGTCTTCTTCCAAACCAACTCCAAAGATCATTGGTCAGCCCAACCGCTGCATGCCAGACAAGGACGAGATATCTCACAAAATTTTGAATCTGTTATGCAAGACTAGTCCCACCTTGACCGTCCCTTGTACAGTTTGAGAACTTTAATTAAAAAACGTCAGTTTTAAATATTGTAATTTTTGTCGTTTGTTATCGGGATTTGCCTGTTGGCTTAATGGGGAATAGGCGCCTCCCGGTATAACCAGGGGGACTACTTCGAAGCTCCGAAGTGCAAGCACCGAAATTTGTACTCGTGTGAATAGTTTATCAGTTTCGTGCTCCTGCTCCTAGCCGCGTTTCTCTACCCTCCAAAATGGCTGTGGCGGCCGTGTGTGAAGGGCCACTTGAAGACGCTGGTCCATAGACTCCAAGTGGTTCTGTAGACCGAGATTTAAACCGTGGAGAGGAAGGAGACTCTCTTGAAATGTTAAATGTAAATTACATGCCATGTCATGACTTCCAACCCCATGCAATGACATGACTTCCAACGCCATGTGATGACTTCCAACGCCATGTGATGACTTCCAACGCCATGTGATGACTTCCAACGCCATGTGATGACTTCCAACGCCATGTCATGACCTCCAACGCCATGTCATGACCTCCAACGCCATGTCATGACCTCCAACGCCATGTCATGACCTCCAACGCCATGACATTATCCCAAATCATATACATGCATGGATGTATAGGCATTGTTACGTAGTCAATACATAGATTCCAATTAATTAACACTCAATTTAAATATTTTTTGGCAATTATTTGCTGTTGAATTGTATTGATTAGCATTTGGAAGAATATTTTTATTATTATAAGGTACAAAATGACCAACATTAAGGCAGCATGACTTCAAATACAGCATATCAGTCTTCCTTTTATCCAAGAAACTCATATCTTATGTACGTGCATTTACATGCATGTAAAGGCTACATGCCATGCGATGAGGTGTGCTCCACAAGAAAGGTCTAGAATGAAGGTCTAGTGCAGCGCTTATCCGTACACCACAGCAAAGCCCGTCGAATCCATCAGCACTTGCAAGGCCATGATAAAAATTCCGCTCTAGGTATTCATCCGTCCCGTCCATTGACAGTCTCCCGACGCAAAGGCGTGATGGAAGATTTTGACAGTCTCGTCAACAGTCCTGCTGGAGGACACGAAAAAGTTATCTTTAACCTTTTCCGTCAACTTGGAGTCCATCTTGATAAATACCTTAAACTAATCCCGAGCAACTCAATCCCACAATGGTTGCCTAGATTGGGAAACTTTCTTTTCATCTGGGGTGAGGGTAAATATGCGCTGTATCCTGCAGCGTGAATATTGCCATTAGCCGCTTTATATATATTAGGTATATCGGTAGGTCTTATCAGCCCATGATAAGCCTTTGGTCTTCAAACGGATATCAAATTCAAAATCAGGACGTTCGATTACCTTTCCATACCGAGTTTCAGCAATGTGTGTGTAATTTTAGAGTTATCGGTAGGTCTTATCAACCCTTGATAAGCCTTTGGTCTTCAAACGGATATCATATTCAAAATCAGGACGTTCAATAACCTTTTCATACCGTGTTTCAGCAATTTGTGTGCAATTTTAGGGTTAGCGGTAGGTCTTATCAGCCCTTGATAAGCCTTTGGTCTCCAAACGGATATCATAATCGAAATCAGGACGTTCGATAACCTTTTCATACCGAGTTTCAGTAATTTGTGTGCAATTTTAGGGTTATCGGTAGGTCTTATCAGCCCTTGATAAGCCTTTGGTCTCCAAACGGATATCATATTCGAAATCAGGACGTTCGATAACCTTTTCGTACCGAGTTTCAGCAATTTGTGTGCAATTTTAGGGTTATCGGTAGGTCTTATCAGCCCTTGATAAGCCTTTGGTCCTCAAACGGATATCATATTCGAATTCAGGACGTTCGATAACCTTTTCATACTGAGTTTCAGCAATTTGTGTGTAATTTTAGGGTTATCAGCATGTGTTATCCGTCATCGATAAGCTTTGAATCTGCAAAAGCACGTCTTATTTGAAATCGTGACAATCAGTTACCCACGGTAAACTGATTTCCTCCAGCTTATAGGTATTTTTTAATAAGCACAGTTCAGTTGAAGGAAGCTTACATTCACAGTCAAGGTGATGTTGCTCACCTCTACCTCGGCCTTCTCCTATCCTGTCCGTCTGTTTTTTCCGGATGGGGTCGTGCATAAAAATGTTATCACTTCTTGATATCAAAATATGAACAATGATGGGTGGAAAAAAGCTGTGGCATACCCCTGAGCATATCTAACGACAAAACTAATGACTTTTCACTTTTTCTCTTGGAGTACATTAATAGTGAGGTTGTGCCATATGGACAGGCCCCATTTCCCTTCAAAACTAGATCAAAATTCAACAAACTTACGCCGACAGTGATAATAACATACCTAGTAATATTTATTTTTTTTCAACATTATAAAGCCGTCTGAGTCAACTAGCTTTTTTAATACATTTTATAAATTATCTACAAAGCTCAAAACTTGTTCAGTATGGTGAACTGCCACTAATTTCAGTATGGAAACATCGTTTATAGTAATTATTTTATTTTGTAGCCAAAAGCCATCTTTTTAAGATAATCAACTTTTTGAGCATGTGCATTGAACTTTTTAATTTATCTATGTGAACATACACGTGAAATTCTAAACCAATTAAAAAAGTGATATTGAGGCTCAAAGCTGTTCAGTCGAGATGGATTCAAACGATATCCTGGAGGAGCTTAAATGTCCAGTCTGTTTCGAGATCCCAGAAGACAAAATATTCCTGTGCGAAAACGGTCACCCAATTTGTGATGCTTGCTCAAGCAGCTTACAACTCTGCCCACAGTGCCGAGCGTCGTTTGGAAATGAAATGTCAAGGTGCGAAACCGGACATTGGAGGTTCTTCTGGATTCAATGAAGTTTGAATGCGTTCATAAAGGTTTGGGCTGCGAGGAGAAGGTTGGGAGAAAGCAGTTAAAGTCTCATTCTACCAACTGTCCTTTCAGGTACCTAGTACCTAAATAATTAGTACCTAGTTCAATTATATTGTGTCACATCAATATGTACTATCTAATTAACGGTTGGTTTTTGCAGTGTAAACAATATTAAACTTTGTAAGGAAATTGGCTTCAAGGACTGCGACTTTACAAGCAACCTGATGAACATTTCTACCGCTGTTGAGCACTACAGAAAGAAACACGAGTTTATCTTCCGGGACGACCTCCACTTCCAGATAAACTTACCAAAATTTGACAAGGCTACTTCAAAAGCAAACGGAATGCCTTGGGACAGCTTCTGGACTCCTGTGCTCATACACCATTCAGGAGCAAGTTCGTCGGCTAACTTGAGTCCTTCAAAAATTCTTCTTTTAACTATTTACCATGGAAAGGAAAAGAGTGCTTCTTGGATGTGCGTCCGACTGTCGAGTGATAAACGGGGACAAGTATATCACGTCCAGTTTGAAGTGAAATCTATGTCGGAAAAGGTTAATTCAAAATTAAATGTTTTGCAAAATGTCATGTCAATTGAGTCTATGCTTCAATATATCAGTCCTAAATTTGATCATAATTTGTTGTAGGCCTCAGATTTGTCATGGAGAATTCCTGTCACCGATGCGGATAAAATTGAAACAATGATCCCGAATTCACCGTTCCGAATCCCAAAAGAACTCCTTTCCAAACATTATACACAGAAAAATGGCACTCTTTTTGTAACGGTCAAGCTTGTGCCCTTGAAAGGAAAACGGGTCGAGATTGCACTGCATCCTGTGCCGTCCATCTTGAAGCTGATAGACCTGAATAATCAGCCGGATCACGATGAAGCTCCTGTAAATCCGACTACTTCACAAGTAATTTTTCCTGGTGTAAGATGTGAAGACTGTGAACTTCCAATAAAAGATGTTCGATATTTCCGACTACGCGGGACCCCATGTAACTTGTGCAAAAACTGTGTGAAGGCAGAATCACGTGTTGGCCAATGGTTTGCCATCATCAAGAAGCCTTCACAGAAGGACGAAAACGTCTACAAAATGTGGTTAGGAAAACGTGTTTTTCTTCTTATTGTCGGTTATTGCTCGTATGTAAGTTTAATTAATTCAATGTATGTTTCTTAATTCTAGGACAACCGTTGTTCTACGCAGCCTAGAAGATTACGGTATAGTTTGCGAAGCTGATTATAATGCCATAAAAGACTTTCCCACTGAGATACTTGCCCAAATGCATTTTCCAAGACACTGTGCCAATGAAAATTGTCAACGCCAGGCATTAGCTACCTGCCTTCACTGTTACTACCCAGCAATGGTTTCATTTTGCGAAATGTGCATTGAAAACCACTGTCGTAATCACATTTACGCTCTCTTTACTCAACGGCCTCAACCGTCAGCTTCTGCAGGAACTACATGTGAATGATTAGTGGAGAGAAGTTCTTACTAGAACATGTTGCATGTAAAAATAATTTTTCGTAATAGCTAGTTGGGAAGGAAAAAATGCTGAGATGTTTTGAATTGACATGAACATTAAAATTCATTTTATCAATAAATTAAACTTGTGAATGAAACAAAATAATATATGGGTTAAGTAATCGTTAGACTAGTTTATTAATTAACTGCAGCATCCACTTATTTGGAGTGAAATCAAACCTACACGATAACGAAATACTGTTATATTTTCTGTCATTAATTTCATTCTGCGCAAGCCAAATCTATTTACTCGAGGACCAAAGAGAAATTTATTGCATTTCTGGCCTATAAACGATGCCTTACATTCTGAATATGCTTTTGTGTAATTTTTATGTTACAGTACTAATAAACATCAAGGAAATCTGCCATATGAAATCATCAGATAAATATTAACTATTGTAAACCAAATTATCACAAAAGCTCAATTTCACAGTTTCAATATATAATGTTATGGAACACAATGACACAATTGATCGCAAGTATTTAATGACAAGTTGGTGGCATATAAGTTTTATTTACTCGAAAAGTTTAACTAGTCATCCAATGACACACCGTGTGAAACAAAGTTAACATTTGGTTGCAAAGTATTGCCAATTTGTAGCAGTATTTACGTGTAAATTTCTCTCATTATCATAACTTTTATTTGCTGATAAACAACAATGCCGACTTATGTAAATATGGCGTATGTGAGATATCAACCTTACAGGTTGCTTCTGAAACCAACTGTTGTTTGAGGAGGAAATGAAGAAATAATATTATAGTCAAGTAGGTGCAAAATGTTTTTTTAAATAATTAGGTGAGTTTTAAACAATTTACCTGTACCCTTACTACTTGAGTTCAGTTACAAAATTTTGGTCATATTTGAGGAAACTATTTTGAAAAACCTCTCCATTTTATGGAATCACAAAACAATATTTGCATTGCATTAATCACTTTATTAGAATTTCGACTGCTATTTTTTGTTTCTCAAAGCGTAAATAATACGTTGACTGACATTTGCTCATTATACTTTTTCCCTCCTTTCACTGCGTTTTATGGCCCTTTAAACAATAATATAGTTAGGCAAGGGGTATATAACAGTAGGTTTGGCTGATTTAAAAAAAGAACAAACTCATAAAGCACCCAGCTTAACTCTGTAACATGACGTAAAAATGTTGCCGAATGCCCCATTACGAGCTAATGTCCAAAAGAATACATGATCTTCCAGTGACATCACTGGGCGATGGCGGCAAGCCATACGCCCCGGCATTTTTGCTCGCACCAAACAACACACAATCAGTATTTGAGTATCTACGTCCACAGTTTCAGTAAGGATAAAATATTTTGACATTCATTTTCATTACTTAGCAATTCAAAACTGTAGAAGCTGTGCAACACGGCAACTCTGTTCAAAAGCAGATTCACGTGTGTTCAATGATGTGTTGTGATCAGAAATACGGAACAGCAAAACGAAAATTTCACAAAAAATGGTCAACAAATCTCATTTGATGTACATTACATTTCATTTTCTAATCTTACTTCTAACAATAATAACTGTATGCTTACCTGTATATATACAATTGTAAAAAATCGCTACTAAACCCCAGCAGTGTAGTTTTTTTCAATGATGAACAACAACGGCGTGAGGATAACCAGACACCTAAATTGGCGCTTACAATCCGAGAGATGGGAGCATGTGATGGAATTCTTTTGTTAAAAGTGTTCTGTGTAATTACTAGTAAAGAACTCATGTGGCTGTCATTCAAAGTGAAAACGGTAATTTATAACTCGTTTAATGCAGATATTAAAATATTGCATTCCCAATTTAGTTTTCATGGCATGAATTAAGAACAATTCCTATGGATACTTTCATACAAACCCGTAGGCTTGCACACCAAATTCAGAATATAAATTTCATCTACATTTTGACAAGAGCGACTAAGAAATGCTAAGATTCAACTTTCGTCATGATGCAAGTGATTATAACCGGTTCTATGATTGTGTACAAACACCCAGCAAAATTCTCTTTTCATAAGGTGTTCAATGTAAACATATTATGTAATACTATTTTAGTGAATATATGCATTATTGAATGCAAAGTCAATGCATGTGCATGCACCTCTGCTTGAATTGTATTTTGTATCATCATGCTGAGTACATTCACACAGACAATATCAAGCCATGCCTTAATAAACTTCAACTTTTCACTTCTCTCAGATGGTTTTATTATTATTCTGTTTCTCGTAGATACAAAGATACACGCTTGCACCTGTTGCTGTTGAATTATGGCATGCATACACCAAGTAACAGTGCCGTGGAATTATAATTCCGTACTTACCAGCTAAATATCTTAGTTTCAATTCATTAAAAAATTATCTTTAAAGCTCAAATTTGTTCGCCAATTCTTTCAAGTTTAAAAATTATGCGTACTGTAAAAGTCACCAAAACAGCCATAGTCTAATAATCAGCTCAAATTGCTGACTGGATTTTATATTTCTGTGTGAGCGTTTGTGAATATTTGAATTTGTTCAACAAGTGATACTCATCTTAAGCGCTGCCAATACAAGATGGATTCAAAGGAAATCCTGGAGGAACTGAAATGTCCAATTTGCTTCGAGATCCCCGACGACAAAATATTCCTGTGCGAAAACGGCCATCCTATTTGTGATGCTTGCTCAAGCAGCTTACAACTCTGTCCCCAATGCCGTGTGTCTTTCGAACATGTGAAGGTACGAAACCGGACATTGGAGGTTCTCCTGGACACAATGAAGTTTGAATGCGTTCATAAAAGCTTGGGTTGTAATGACACCGTTGGGAGAAAAGACTTAAAATCCCACTCTAGCAATTGCACATTCAGGTAAAAAATAAAAGCAGCATCCTAATCAACCATGTGTCATTTCAGAATGAAGTAACATCAGAGTCATAATTATTAATTTTATCCTTCCAGTGGAAACAATGTAAAGCTCTGCAAGGAAATTGGTTTCAAAGACTGCGAATTTACAAGCAACCTCCTGGACATTTCTGCAGCTTTTCCGCATTACCAGGTGGAACATGGATTTATCATAAGAGACGATTTTCACTTCCAAGTGAACCTGACAAATTTTGACAAGGCGATTTCTAAAGCCAAGAAAAAGCCTGTGGATAGCATGTGGACCCCTGTGCTCATTGACCGTTGTTCCCTTGCGTCAAGTTCCAAGGCAAATTTGACGCCATCTAAACTTTTATTGCTGAGTCTGTTTCATGGGAAGGATAAGAGTGCCTCTTGGATGTGCGTGAGGTTATCGAATGACCCAAAAGGTCAAGTATACCACCTCCAATTTGAAATCAAATCTTTGTCTGAACAGGTCTGTATAATATTTAATTAAGTGAAATTAATATAAAAAACCTATTTACTTATCTTACATAGAACTCATAATTGTTTCCCTTTCAGGCATGTGACTTGTCCTGGAGAATTCATGCAGTAGATGTAAATAAAGTTGGCACCATGATTCCTAAAGCTCCTTTTCGAATTCCAAAGGAGCTCCTGACGCAACACTATACTCAAAAAGATGGGACTCTTGTCATCTCTGTCAAAATATTTCCCGTAAAGGGAAAGCGAACTGAGATTGTCCTACATTCCACGCCCTCCATTCTGAAGCAGATATGCTTTCATCAACTTCCGGAACAATTTGCCTCTTGTCTAAACCTCAGCACCCCACAACCGAATTTGCAAGGTGTGAAATGTAAAGACTGTGGCCTTCATCCAATTGAAAACGTGCAATATCTTATGTTGCAGGGGGAAACTTACAGCTTATGTGACGATTGCGTAAGAGAAGACTCACGGGTTGGTCAATGGTTTGCGGTTATCAAAAACTTTGATCTACAAATTGATAACATTTTAGAGATGTGGTTAGTAAAAATGCATTTATTTCACATTCAAAGACATTAAATTTTTCGCAAGCATTTTGAATCGATCAATAATAGAAATTCCTTTTGCATTTTAGGGCAGAAACTGTTGTACTTAATCTAAGTTTTCACGACGTTGAATGCGAGCTGAATGAAGTGGGTAGCCAAGAATTTCCGAGTGAGCTTCTTTCTACGTTGCTCTTTCCATCGGATTGTGCCAGTGAGGATTGTGATCTTCCGGCAATAGGAGTATGCATTGAATGCAGAAGCGACGCCTCGTTCCGTTATTGCGAAATCTGCATTGAAAATCGCTGCTATGATGACGTTTATGCTATATTTACTCAAAGGGATCGTCCATTTAGGATGACACGCCCCTAGGGGGGAGGGGGTTTCTAGACTCAGCGTGACATTGCATGTTAAAAGGGGTACCCTGTAATAGTGACATGGGGGGAGGGGGGTCTGAAAAATGGGGGATTTTAGCGTCACGTCCTAAATAGACGATCCCAAAGTGATTGATCACGTTGGCAAATACATATATGAATTACTGTACGTGCCAGATGCAGTAGATTAGAAGTTAAATATACATATCTTAAAAATTCAAATCACACCTATTTACAATTTGCATATACATTGCACATACAAATAAACCCGTAATTAATTATGGTATAATCATATTGTATTAAAATGCATGTTATGTAGAGTAATTTAAGGTAGAGGTAAGTAGTTTTTAAATTTAATTTTTTAACTGCAGTAGCCGCATCATTTGAGTTATCAATAAATATCGGAAGCAAAATAATTACTTTTAACTTATTCTCCGTAACTAACATGGCATGTCGTGCTGAATAGCAGCTCGTTGCAAAGATAGTTTATCCAACATTTTCACTTGAATTGTTTTCTTTATGCTGACGTGACAGTTTTACGGCACAAATTTATATTTTCACATAACTAAAAGTGTTATTTCACATAGCGTGAGTACTAACAATAAAATTTCTCAATTCATTGGATGCAGCAACGGAATGAATACGAAGTATAAGAACTATAGAGAGCATATTATGATCGTCAACATTTTATGACGTCTTCCTTTTACAGGAGCACAATAGCATTGATATATCAATTGCCAAGCATTATGATGCAAGCAGTCGAACTTGCATTGGATAATTATATTATAACTACCTAATGAAGGCTACATTTCAGATTTCTCGTGTGTAGATAACAATCGTCATGTTGTGGAACGTGTTATGTCACGGAAAAGTCAAACAAATATTGAAGGTTTTATTTTTAAGGCGTACATGCGTTCACATTGACAGTATAGCTTTCATTGTATCAATTTTGAACTACTCTAACGCTTTGATTTTTTGGATCCAGCCGCGAGTGAGTACACCAAGGTCATGGTAAACTTTTCAACTACATTGAGACCAACAAAGTAAACCGAAATAACAAATTTGAATTTTCACTTTTCTCAGCGGATGTAGCTTTTCCGGTTGATTCTAGAAAATAATACGCACATGCTTTCATCGTATGGTAGACTCAGTGGTCCTAAAAATATTTGAACTGTAAAGTAGCGGCGAAATGGAAGTGGCAGTAATAGACGAGCTAAAATGTCCAATCTGCCTTGAAATTCCGGAATCTCAAATATTTCTTTGCCAAAATGGACATACAATCTGCGATGCTTGCTCCAAAGGCATAAAACTCTGTCCCCAATGTCGAGTGTCCCTGGAGACAGTAAAGGTTAGAAATCGCACTCTTGAGATATTACTAGACAAGTTGCAACTGGAATGCGCGAACAAGGATCAAGGTTGCGAGGAAAAGTTTGGAAGAAGAGAAATCGTATCTCACCGGTCAACCTGCAGCTACAAGTATTCACTAATAGTTCATCTCCTTCACTAACTTTAAGGTATTTTTAAATATACATTTAATTTTTAATCTAGTGGAAAGCGGTTCAGCATTTGCAAGAGTATCGGACTCGTGTGCGGATTTTCAGCAAACCTGAAAAATATCCCGGTCGCACTGCAGCATTTCTTCAACGTGCATGGCTTTGCCTTCCAAACTAATAGGCAGTTCTCGATTCTGTTCAAAGATTACGATAAGGCCATTGACATTAAAATTAATAAAACGAAGGAGAGTAGCATGTGGACTGCTATCGTTGTTGACGACTGGGATCCGGATAAGTTGGAGGATGTTGGAAGCAATGTGCATTTTAGAACGTCAGCAAGGCTGCTCATCCTAAGTATGATAAATGGAGAGGATAACAGCTCCTCATGGGTATGCGTTTGCATCTCCAATGAGCCGTCAGAGGCTTTGAAATACCAAGTCGAGCTTACAATTGAGAGTCAGTCGACTGAGGTAGTTTTGACATTCAGCTTTTAAAAATCCATACATTCTGGGTCCTTTATATATTCAACTGTTATTTCCAGATACCCGAGCTCTGCTGGAGAATGAGTGCAATATATATTTCTGACATATCTGTCGTCCTTCCAAAGTGTCCATTTCGGATTCCTTACCAGTACATTTCGAAGCACTACGTCAACAAGGACGGACATCTGCTGGTCCATGTGAAGATTATTGATTCGATGCCGTCTCAAAAGAAAGCATGTGTCCATCCAATGGAACCTACACATCTTCTCAAGTCAATACTGCACAATCCCCAAGTGGTGGAGTGTAACCTCGAGTCGTGGAATTTGTCGTACCGTCTAATCTTTTTTGAAGAATAGAAAGGTTCAGGATTAAAAACGGCTTATAGTTAAGGTGATGGTACCTAGGTACTTAATAAAAGCGCTCAACTCTCCGACCACTACTTTTAAACACTAGCAAGGTGACTTGTGCGTAGACAAGTAGACAGTAAGCACCGCATGTTATGATTGTATTTGCGTTGAGTAACACTAACTATAATATTGGATAAAATGTAGCATTGCGATTTTATAGATTTGAAACTCAACTTGTTTCATTGGGTTATAGTATTCTTTACGTAACAAGTTATATACCTGTCAGTAATCATTTTACCATTAAAACAATTTTAACTTACGAAGTATCTAGCTATCAATCAAGATAGCAAACGCAAACAATAATTTAATTTACAGTAAGAAAACTTGTACATATTTAAAACATTCAATAAAATCACACGAAATCTTCGTCAATAAAATCAAACTCCTGAGAAAATTAAGTATCTGTAAAATCTTTCACTCCAGTTGCCTAGTTTGTGGAAACTCGATAGCTCGAGAAACATACCTGTTACGAAAAACCTAACTGTCCTTATGGACATCCACAATAGTTAGGCGGGCATGCTATTTGAAGTTATCAATTATGTATGTATATGAACATAATATGATAATTGCAACAAAGTGATGAACAATGAACTCACGTGTGACTGTTTGTACTGAAAAATATTGTATCGGAGATGGAAACGCTTAGGTACTTATTCAACTACGCTTTTATAATCCTAAACTGGTCTATTTTCTAAAAGAAAGGATTAGTCGGTGCGGCATAGTTGACGACGGTTTCTTACATAGAATCATTTCAGGATTGACAAGCAATTATGTTGGTCCAACTCATTAACGGGTAAGTAGTCAAATTGATTATTGATAAATTGACCGACTCATATTGTATTCTTGTCATAGCAGTATTTAATTATTTCAGGATGCCGTTACAATACTATAACCCTAAATGTGTGCTGACGAACGACTGTAGGAATCCAGGAAAATATACTTGCCTTGAGTGCAAAGGAGTACGTCATTTCAGTCTATGCCAAAATTGTATGACCGGTCAGCTCGAGAACCATATATTTGCAATGTTCATCTATTTCAGTGTTAGTTTGTACATTCATTACAGTCTTATTTTAAAACTATAACAGTCTATAATAAATCAGTATTTAAGACAAACGAATATATCGTTTCAAAACGCATACATAATAATTATAGCCTAACCTGAGATAGAAAAGCACGAACAAAATGATGATATTCGTGAGATGAACAGTTTATCTACTACCATCTCTGATTTTTTGCGTCATTACCACTCGATGAGAATCAATTAGGTAAAGAAATCACTTTGTCCTGTTATTCCGAATTTTGCAAACGTAATTGTAAACATGAAATACAACGACGTCAGTAGTAGATCAAAGTAGCCCACGAATATTTACATGCTCCAAGATTAAATCTTCAAAAATTTTTTGATATTGGATAAGTTGGCCGATAATCGATATTAAAAAGTTAAAATAAGCCATCACGTGCTTTTCCTCTATAAGATACAATCTTGAAGGGAGTAAAATCGTTATCAGACATTCTTTGTAAGTTTTCAAAACTAGATTTTATTAGAGAATGGTAAATACAATAAATATGAAGCCCTTAAAAGGGCATCCAAACAGTAATGTAGTATTTGAGAATAGTATTCATCATATTCAGTGCAGTTTCCCGTCTGACCGAGAAGAAGGGTCCTACCATGAACCTACACATTTGCAACGACCCCACTTGACGATTACCCATAAACAAAACTTCCCCTCCTGAACTGGATCAAGTGTTTGGAATATATGGCAAACGACAAAATGTGGCAAGCGTGGGGACCAAAAACATAAGGCATGGAACAAATAGAAATAGTAGCGTAAGGCAGAATAAACCATAAATTGATAACTCAAACATTTGTCACATTGGAATGACGGGTGTAAAGCTTTTCCAACCTCTTATGATGGAAGAACTGGCTACGTCTCAAAATTTCATTTAGTATTTCAATTTTATTTAGGAATGGAAAACGAATGTTTGTGCATCCAATTTGTCCAAAAGTGATTGACAATCATTGAATAATAGGCATACAAGAATTTGCCCGGAAGATGACTAAGAAAAACAAATTAGAAATATTTGGTGCTGCTTACAGGAATCACATAACGTCTTAGAAATGTAGTATTTGAACTATGCTCTCTGAAGGCATTGCGCATGAATTGGACATCTGTGTCGCTCAAGTACAACTGGATTAAATAGATTATTTTCCATCGTATGAGCAGCAAAGGTTCATACCTTTTGCTGCTGTGGTGAATCTCTAAATTGGAATTTGAGACCATCCAAAAATAGATGATAGATGGTTCACCGACACGACGGAAGGAAATAGATGATATTGCTACGCATCCATTCGTGGAAGTTTGGGAAATTGTTGATCTCTCTAGAGTAGGTACACTTATATTGCAGAGCACTTTTTTCACACAAGTTGATATATGACGTCCACAAAAGTGTGGTCCTATATTACCCTGACGCCGGAAATTTGTACAAGCAGCTAGTTGAGGGTTTTAATTTGAACAGGTAGTTCATTATGGATTAATGTTTTGTAAGGTTAAAGGAGTAAAGTTATTGTACAAAGGAAAGATAAATTAAATTAATTGCAGTTATGTCAGATATTACTGTAATAAGTTAAACAGTAAATTATGATACAGTTGATAATTATCGTGGGCGTAATATCTATAGGATACATTCTGTTGGATCTTAATAAATGATTAACTTCGACGTCAAACGATTGACAACTCACAAACTAAGGGGTTTGAGGCTGTACAGGTTTAAGATCCATTTTAAATCGGTGCTATTCTGGTAAATGCAAATTAAGGATATAGTTTTTACAGAAATTGTACATTATTCACATCTTCCACAAGTAATGTAAAATTTTAATGGAGCCAAGTCCTTAGGATGGACTCTTGTTTAGACAATCTGTTACTAAATATACCCCCCTAAGCAAAATCTTCAAATCATTAATTTTGTTTCTCCTTTGTAGATGAGGTAAAGAAAATCCTACTTTGAAAGTTTGCTATTTCATTGTGGAACAAAGCAGTCAAGGAAAAATTATAACACTTCAATTAGCTACTAAATCCTCCATTGATTCCATTCTAACTTACTGCCTTATTGTGAATTAGAATCTAAAAGTAACGAAAGTTTATTATGCACCGTACAGAATGGGTCAATATCGACGGTGTCACAAAAAACAATACTGCAAGTGAGTTGATTTAACAGATCAGGTTCATTTGAGTTGACACGTTCACGGTTCAACAATGAAAAAGAAAAGCTTCCGCCAATTTTGCTTTGTAGGATTAGCATCTCATTTCATAAGTACTGAAATTGTTAAAACAGATTATCTTGTTTTCAGCGCGTTCCATCACGAGTAAATACAAATTCTGTAATGTTATCTTGCTGTCGCTCAGTGTCATTGAGTGTCAGTGTACCTAGTACATTGGGATGTCATTTTTGTGAGCAGTACGTCATCATTATAATGCAGTGCATTAAAGTTTGCGATATTATGCCAGCCACAAGTAGCAGAATTTTTAGCTTGTGTGCAAAACACATACGATACCATCTTAGGAAATCAGTTTGAAATTTTGAAACTGTTTAAAACTAACACACTTTTGTTTCATTTTTTATTGAATCAAACAAATTTATTGATTTGGAAATTTCGAGGTACGTTTGCGTGCTAAATTTTGAAATGAAATAATGAGAGCCTAGGGAAGTTATGAAATGCAATAAAAGGCACCGCAAATATTATTTTTAAATGTTAGGTCTTTATATCCGGCATGCGATTTCATTGCAAGGCTTAGGAATTCCAAATTGTTAACCAAATAGTAGATTTGAACGGTCCTCTTCATTTTAAGCACCAACTTGTAAACATTGGTAAACCCTTGTGGCCTCTAGTTACGGTGAAGACAGGTTTCGCAACCTTCCACGAATCATCACGTGTTATGGGGTGTAACACCTGTGTATGACGCCGCATCATACAATTAACCAATTGCATCAAAAATACTAGTACTCTAGGTGGGTGCCCAGCAATGTGGGTGAGTGTGAATAGTTAAACAAATACTACAATATGTTGTTTAGTTTTTAATGGATCTGTCCATATTACAAACAAACGCTAACCAATACAATTTAAATATTTTCTGGTGACAAACATATATGTACATGAAGTCTTGTTGATACTGTGGGGTTTTTAAAGCACATTGAATTTTAGGTTCCCTTGACCAAAACTGGACAGCTCCAAATACATAAGTTTCTATGACATGCAAATATGGAAAGTTTTGCAGCATGCGATGAGCAGTACTTTATTTATGCGTATCTGTTGTTATGGGGGCTGAAATTGTTGACTATCGAACGCCACACTTCTATGACCCACTGTCGGACCGACACCGTCAATCTTCAGGCCCCTGATTTCTATTCTTGCGTCCAACGGGGGTTCAGAACAGCGTTCTCCTAACAGCTTCACGCTCAACAAGATCTCGTGCAAGAGTGCAATTTAATGCTCCAAATAATCACTTATCTTGACGACACGATTTACTGATAAGACGAACTGCGAAACTCTTTATTTACTCATTAACAGGAACAATTAATTTATCAGTGATTTTAACAGTTTATTGAATTCTACGCTAATTTATTTGATTTACAGCGCATTTGACTTAACGCTAACAAATGTCTGACTTATTATTTTCTGGAGCTCTGAGTTGATTATTGCTCGGAAGACAAACTCACACTAACTCTATTTTCTCATTTTCTTCCTAAGTTCTACCAATACCAATAATACATAAGGACTTACTTGCTAAACTTACAGCTAGGCTTACAAACAGAACAAGAATAAACTCGATCTCACAAAATGAACGGCGAGCTGTTCGCACTCTCACTGCACGACGACAAAAACGTTTACACATACATACTTATACTAAACCAACACGCAGTCGGTGCAAAACGTAACCTAAACGAAATACCTTAAACAAAGACACTACTGAAACGATGCAAAAGTGCCACTTGAAAAGACACAATAATGCCTAGCTGAAAAGATAAAATAATGCCTAGCTGAAAAGGTGTAATAATGCCAAGTTGAAACACCAAAATAATGACAAGTTGAAATACTACAAAAATGACACCATATCTTATGCCCATATTCCATACACCTCGACAGTATCGTTAGCACAATGATGTTTGCATTACAAATGGTAATGTCGCCCCACGAAAGCACTGAATACAATTGAATTTCAAACTGAAGATTACAAGGATACTCTAGAAAAGAAAACAGTTAAAACAACGGCGATATTTGGTAGACTTGTAGACAACAAGAAGCATAATTTAGCTGAAAGTCCTGGAAACATGGAGTGGCTGAGGAAGAAATTTTGATACGATCTTGCTTATTATTTTTTCATTACCAATCATGGTTGCCTTTCTCATTACTAAAGCGCTTGTTACTGACGCCAATAAATGTAATTAGTGATTAGATTGTAAACATAAACCCTGCACACCGTTGATAAACTTCTTGGAAGAATTAGAAATCTGAGTAAATTCACAAAGAGTGGCTTGCATGCACTCAGAAATTTTAAGTTTTTGAAACAAGCCGAGTTTTATATCGGTAACGGAATAAATGTGTGATGTCTTTGATTGATGTATTTTGCATTTGTTCTATTGATAATTGAAGAACATCGACGTCTAACAGTAGTAACGACAGACTGTCACAAGACAGCTTTCCAGGCTTAAGGTTCATCAATGGTAACAAAGTTCCGTGACACAAGTCTTAATTGGTAATCTTCATTCTTTCGTTCAAGCAGATCGCTAGTAAGCCAATACAGATTATACAAACAGTTCTGTAAATTATAGAACTAGTTTCTAACTAAAATTGTGTTATATAATTGTCTTCCTCACATCAAATCTTATCTTGTATCCAGCGGGTAGTATATTTCAAAATATTGAATTGTTTAACGTAGATATTTGGACGTTTGGAAGGCCAGGCCGGGACATAGTGGAAACAAATAATGTCTTGAAACTTTTAAAGCAATCTGTAATTGAAGTGTAAGATATCTCCCATTGTCACTGAGATCGATAGTACTTCAGTAAATAATTATAAACATTCAGCATCATTCCATGTTTATTCACTTTCTAGATCCATGAACTTTAGAGCCTATAATCAAATTTAAGTTGGCAATTCAGTCCCAATATAAGCACACTTACGTAGACAGGAATAGTGATAATGGGTTGCATTAATGTATAATAGGGTTCCAGCAGCAGGGTGCCAGAGGTAGCATTTTTTATAGTCGCCATGGTATGGTTTGTAGCTATTACTCCGGTTTATAAAGTAGCTCCATTCATACGCAGATACATACATACATAGCACGGTCTATGGAGTTGTTTGTAAAGTAGGTGGCATATATTCCAAGATGTTTATGTATATTCCAATTTTGACCTGTTGACCTCTCTTAAACCCACTGTTTCAAAAATCTCCCTTTTCGTTTCTGAACGTCTTGAGGAATGCTATGAGCAATATCTTTGCCAAATGTCAGCCAGTTCCGCTGACAAACGTGGAAGAAAAACTGTGCCCACTGAAAAGATCTGTTTTTCTAAATGTACCCCGTGTAATCGCATTTTTGAAAAAAAAATCATCTGACCAAACGCTGCCTTATTTTGCTCAAGGAACACAACTAGGGCATCAGTTTCTGCATTTAAAATACTCGTTACAACTCAATGTATGCCGGTTTATGGAATTGCTGTGATACGAGCCTTGTCAGGGGTGATTCTCGTTTTTAAAGAAATACTCGAATTGTTTGCTTAAATTGTGAGAATCAGCGGCTCCGTAATTGACAAAATACAAAATTGCGATATTTACTTGCATAAGAACAAAACTGACTGTTGTTTAATTGATCTGGTAATTATTTCAACTATGATGTATGTGGAGTTACAGTTTAGAAAGTTAATTCCTTTTCTCAATGAAGCACTTTACAACAAGCAAGGTTTACAATAAGGGCATAATTCATGATAATTTATTTACAGTTCAAAGTAAATTTCCCAAAATAAACACAAAATTCATCAAATCATATATACAAAAGATAATCAAGCATTAACTTTATACCTTGCATTAAAGAATTATTAAGTTTTATAAAGTTAATTACAAAAGGATAATTGTAAATGAACTTATGTAGCAACAGTAGCATTAAACCAAAGTAATATTTTACCTAACTATGGGGTAACTTGAGACACGTACCCAAAATAACCTAACTCTAGTTGTACATTTTTATGCCACAAAATAACTAATGCTGCCGAACGGTAAAGATGCAGGAACCCTGGACGGGGCGACTGCGGTGCCGATCGGTTTCTAAATTGATTCAAAAGTAGGAAGGCTGGACGGCCCGACTACCCAAGAATCGTCACGACGATTTACAAAAAACTTAACTATAATTACAATTTAATTATCACCTTAACTACTATAGCTGCAGGCGGTGATGAGAGGAGGAGAGACACGACGACTGTAAGTGGCGGAGGATGAGAGGTCGGGGCAACGTGAGACAAACAGGTAACCAGGTTTCGGTTCGCTTTTTCTAAAACACTGACCGGTAGACCAACTGGACAGACAAGGAATTTCAGGGTCAAAAGAGCTGAAAAGTAAACCAAAATCAAACATTAGTTTGAGGTTTTACAGATCCTGGGAACCGTACATAATAATAAAATATTTTAAATGGATACCACCTACCACCACTAATTTAAACACGACCAAGGAGACCAAGTTGGAGGAAACAATCTACAAAGCTGGGGATTCCCTCAGGCTAGTTTCCTAAAAGACAACAATTAAAAGGACTTTTATTTTCTTGTTTACCAATACACAGACCTCAAGATACAATAATTCAACTATAAAATAACTGAAAGATGCGTGTCTTACTTGAAAGAGAATAACCACTGATTTGTCCGCGGATGAGGACACGGGAGCTGAGAGCAAACACTACAGACTTTCAGATAACCCGGAAAACAAGAAGTCAGGCTGATTGCTCGGCCTGCAAGAGATAAAAATAACGCATTGTTTTATTGAACTGATTTGCTGCTGTTGATTATATTTTACGGTATCAAAATGCTTGTTCATTTATCTCCTTTTTACCTGAAGAGATTATGATGACCTACACTCCTAATCCGAAATGATTAGCGTCCGACCCACTCGTGTAGATCGCCTACCGTTTAGGAACCTACGACCATATAATAAATTCCACTTACTTACTTTACGATAACTTTTATATCAAAGCACGCACACACACAACCTTGTCATGATAAAATTTCCATGAAATTAACCGAATTTTTTACTTACAATTGACACGAAATGACACGGGAAACACCGAAAATACGCAGGAAAAACGCTGAAATACGCTAGTAAAACGCTGTGACGGGAGACCAATGGTTCCTTACTCGACTTCAACTTTCAAGAGACTGACTGGATTGGGGGTCGGTTTGCTTGGTTGAGGAGCTCACCGCAGCCTAAATCCTCACATAGGTTTTATGGTGGAATGGCGAGAACGAGGCAAACCACGCTGGCCACCACCCGACCACGCATTTCCCATTTACTTTTTATGGGAGATTTGTAGGGATGCGTTCGTTTACTGTGATTGCCAAGAGGGGCTCTCCAAACCTGCTTATTAGCAGGTGGAACCCCCTCACCATAACATGAACAGATCCTCTCTACCGCTCTATCCCATTTTGAAGTTTTCTTTGTCTCTCAGACTAAACGTCTGAGTTGAGACAGCTACACTCATACAAACTAACACGAACCTGAGACACCTAGAATAAGCCCTATCAGCCTTGTACTAATTCTGTAAGCCATATAAAACTGGCCTTAAATTAAATTAAATTGATGAGACTGTTATTCAATGCATATTAGCAGAAGCATAAGTGTACCTACTTTCTGAATATAGAATCGTGCGAGCAAGATAATAAGCATAGCCATACTAAAAGAAGCGCATTTTCCGTGCTACCTGTGAACGATAGTACTTATTAAACTAGTAAGGTGTAACCTTTAATATATAGCTACCGGAAGAGTGACAAATGTCCATCCAATTTGTATCTGTATTTCATTATAATACACCGTCTAATACATTAAAATTGAACATACCCATCGGTTTATGCAATAAAATTTTTTTGGCCCTGGAACCCCAAAACCCTCGAGCTTCCGGTCAACGACTAGGTACATGGCTCAAAATCAATAGGGAACGTGGCCTTGGGCCAAGGTACCTCTATGCCAAATTTGAGCCAAATCGGTCAACGTGGAGGGAAGTTAGAGTGTTTACAGACAGACAGACAGACACACAGATCAATCGCTATAACTACCTTTTAAGCATTTCATGCTTCCGGTAGTTAATAACGCATCTTTGATTGTAATTGTCAGGCTTGTGTTAGATAATGTAAATATTACAAAATGGAGTTGGAGTACTCATATTAAATTGGTAGGGTTGGACGTCAGAGCATTAGTTATAATGTGGAATTCAGGTTTTTCCAACAGCAGTTTCAACTTCTTCATGGTATGGGAGGACAAAAAAAAGGATTTTATGCTATAATTTAAGTCGTACAAGTTATAATTTTGCAGTGTTTAAAGATTAACGAAAATTCGTTGAAATTGGAGCCGGAAAGCAATTTGTGAAATCTCACAACATACTAAGCCAATTTTTTGATAATTATATACGTTCTTAATTTTTGTTGCATTTCTAGTTGAATTCATAATGTGTGCTAAATGTTCATCATAATTATGCCCATCAAAGTATACGTTGTCATATGACATCTGAACCTTATTCTTCACTCGATAGTCGTAAACAGTGGATGAAATTCTCAATACACTATTACCTACCAACGCTTCTGGATTTTAAATTGATCTTAATTCGCGCTGTGTGCATTATTTATGTATGAATTGTGATTTATAGAGTGACGGACAAGGACGACAATAAAATACTTCTAAGAAAAGTAAGTAACCGCTCCTGCCAAGTTTTCCATTTGTAATAATCGTGGCAAATATGCATCAGAATCAAATTTCTCACGACAAAGTCTGCCAACTTAATGGAAGAGTTCACTGCCGAATAATATAATTACGATAGCTGTCGCGTTATAACGAAGAGTAGGTTTTAAGAAAGCGTAGGTTGGAAAGTTATAAAAACATATTATACAAACTAAATGTAGAGCGGTTATTATATAAAACATGGCTATTCCAATCTGAATTCGTTTTTCAATAGTTGAAAGCATTAATTAGGTTTCCAATTTCATCATAAAACGAATGATATCATGCACCATAGTCGACATCTCATCGACATGTTGTTCTGGCAGAAATATCTGATGAATTTTGCTGGTGCTTATGACTGCAACGAATTTTATAATTAATGCGTTCATACATATATACATAAATTATTTTGTAAATCAACCCGGTTGGAGTACTACTTTTGAAAATGGTCAAGCGGAATGACAAGCGTAAAAAATATCGTCGAGATAGAATTTTAAAGTCTGAATAAAATGCACAGACCAAATAATTCAATTTAAACCTAGGAATCAGGTGATATAACGATAAATGCATAGGATCCCCTGGCGAGCTCGATATGGAAGCGAGAGCTGTCGGTATGCTGAGGAACTGATGACATGTTTATTTCTCAACAATCCACCGCTGACAGACAAAGATAAACATCACCTATGGAAATATGTGGGCCGCACGAAGAACACTTCAAATTTGCAGTGAGCATTGTCGTAAGCAACAAGGGAACTTTTCAGGCTGCTATCCTACTGATGGCAATTTAATAAAACTCTAAGTCAATAATTTAATTTTTAATGGACATATAATAAAAGAATAACGTACGCTGCTGCGCATCCAATTTTGAACAGAAGGAGCTTAAACTGTATTTGATAAGGACATTGGGTGCGGATCGGTTGAATTTGTTGGCCATTATAATAAATGTGTATAATAATATTGATGCTGAAATTTATGAAGTAATTTTGGAATTTAGACGTTCAAGCATCTGCTGCCTTAAAGTTTTACTTTAAAATATCCTTGTGCCATTTGTAATTGTAAATATTTTTTACTGATTGAAAATAAATAAACAATGGTGGATTCGTAAATTATGTTTCCTTTCTATCACAAGAGATCGCAATTTTTATAATTTATGATTTAATTATTTGATATTAGGATGCCCCACCCAAAGAAAAAAGCTGGTTGCGCCAGTGACAGTGATCATGTAAAGAATTAAATCTGTCAATCGAAAAAAGACATCTATGAAGATTATATAACATTAAATTATTAATCCGCTGCCTCTTCAATGCTATATTCATGTCCTTGAAAAAATGCATGTCTGTATTCCCATATTCATCTAACAAACTGCTCAAAATCATATTTTTAACATATATCCGACGTCGGATTGTTTATACGCTGCCAATTTAAATTAGCGCCCACTGGCTTTTTAAACGCAACAGGTTAGCTTTAATCCATCTATTGAAGATTGCTTTTTCAATGATCATTAATGTTTGGTAATTATGAGAGCTGATATAATTTCTAATTCTAAGTAGAATTTATAGATATCTCAGTTTGTTGACGCTATTTTACTTGGTGTCGACAAAATCGAGTGGTAAATTTATTCAGCTTGCTAGCTCGTCGCCCTATTAACTGGCCAAATGCCTGTTAAAACGCAGTGCTGTTCTGACAAGTCGGTTACTAGCTACGTTTATTTCTAAAAAATATGTACAAAAACGAAAGTTTTACTGGAGAAAATGTACAATATGGATAAGATGTAGATAAACTTTTAAGAACACACAGGAAATGAAAGTAACATGCATAGTTTTGTCTTGGCTCACAAATTTGTATCGAGAGATATTGAAATACAATCTACTTACATCAATTCCGTACATTTACTAAGAAGCTGTCATTGTTAACCTGATTTTGGACTGCTGTGAATATTTAAAAAAAAATTAAATGCAATGCAGAATTATTATGACCTTTGCCAAAAAATCTTCAAATGGAGTATATTCATTTTATGTGACGTAACAACTGGGCCCAAATTAAAGTTAATGGCAATAACGAGACGAAAACTGCCGAGATGAATACTTGAAAACATTTTCGAAATTCATGAACAGATGTGTGACTTGCAACTTTGATTGTCAAACACGGGGTCATCTATTAATACAATGAGTATTTAAAAAGTGTACATAAATCATGTTAACTTTTCATCCTGTACGGATTTTAACAGCATTATTTTGAACTTTTGTGTCGTTGCTTGTGATTAGAATAACCGTTAATAAAATTCTGTCAGTAGGAACGAGAAATGCACGGCTGTGTACATGTGTTTAATATCCAGTCCCATTTGATATCAATGTATGTATGTATATGTATTAAAATTATATATTTTACGAGTAGTTAGTCAAAACTTGTTACATTGTGACAACTTTGGTATTGGAGTTGAAGGTGTTGATTTTGGGTTGGCCACCGACGAAGTCTGATGCCGTACAGATGTACTTACTTCAAGGGAGATGATTTTTACTCAGAGATTGGCAATGACTGCTCCGTCAATTACGTATTGTTTGACTAAAAAGAGGGCCTCATACTGGTTCTCCTCTGTCACATTTGTCCAGAGCGGCAGCCGGTGCTAGGGTTTGTGGCGCATCGCCCTCCACTCTTCCAGCACGCAAAAAATTATAATTTCGTTATAAATCGTAAGAATTGGTACGTTTGTAGTTTCGAATATGAAGAATTCAATGGAAACAATGATTTTTAAAATGGAGCTGACCTGTGACCTCTGAGGTCAATTTGAAATCCAAGGTAATTTTTCAAAAGTCGGAATTTCGTGACGACAATTAATACATTGGTAGTTTCGAATATGGAGAATTCATTGGTAACAATGCTTTTTAAATTGGAGCTGACCTGTGACCTCTGAGGTCAATTTGAAATCCAAGGTAATTTTTCAAAAGTCGGAATTTCGTGATTAAAATTAATACTCTGGTAGTTTCGAATATGGAGAATTCAATGGTATCAATGCTTTTTAAATTGGAGCTGACCTGTGACCTCTGAGGTCAATTTGAAATCCAAGGTAATTTTTCAAAAGTCGGAATTTCGTGACGACAATTAATACATTGGTAGTTTCGAATATGGAGAATTCATTGGTAACAATGCTTTTTAAATTGGAGCTGACCTGTGACCTCTGAGGTCAATTTGAAATCCAAGGTAATTTTTCAAAAGTCGGAATTTCGTGACGACAATTAATACATTGGTAGTTTCGAATATGGATAATTCATTGGTAACAATGCTTTTTAAATTGGAGCTGACCTGTGACCTCTGAGGTCAATTTGAAATCCAAGGTAATTTTTCAAAAGTCGGAATTTCGTGACGACAATTAATACATTGGTAGTTTCGAATATGGAGAATTCAATGGTATCAATGCTTTTTAAATTGGAGCTGACCTGTGACCTCTGAGGTCAATTTGAAATTCAGGGTAATTTTTCAAAAGTCGGAATTTCGTGATGAAATTTAATACTCTGGTAGTTTCGAATATGGAGAATTCAATGGTATCAATGCTTTTTAAATTGGAGCTGACCTGTGACCTCTGAGGTCAATTTGAAATTCAGGGTAATTTTTCAAAAGTCGGAATTTCGTGATGAAATTTAATACTCTGGTAGTTTCGAATATGGAGAATTCAATGGTATCAATGCTTTTTAAATTGGAGCTGACCTCTGACCTCTTGATGAAGTGTTGCCATGTATTCAGAATACCGTTTAGTCCTTAAGCAACTTTTTATGAGTTCTCATAAAAAAATATATTTTGAGTTACTTCATTTTATTACGTCGAGGAACATAGTGTTCAAAGATGTCAGAGCTGAAAAACATATAAATGGATATTACAATTAACATTTTCACCGATGAAGGAGTTGCTCTTAAAGGCATCGTGGTATATCTAATGACAAGGACATGTTCAATGTTGAAAGTTGAAAATATGACTTTTAAAATGGTATAGATCATTTTTCCAATCATATTGAATATATATACAAACAAATAATAAGGCATTACAATGCCTCTATGTATACTTGTTTACTTATGCTAACGCTGTGTACATTATGTGCGCAGCGTAGAAATTAGATGTGCGCAGTCTAGAAAAACTTTCATTTTAAACTGCTAATTTGGGAGGACATGTAGGCCCTCAGGGCCTTCTATTATATTGATAATTTGGCGTTCCAAGTGGCTGCTAAGAATACCCTTTCTTTGTTACAATAAACCATTTATTGGAAAACTACATTTAAATTGCACAGGGAGTCCATGCACAGTCTTCTGAAGAAGCCTAAGCAGGTGTCTTAAATTTTCAACCACAGTCTAAAGGCTTAATTGTAACAAACAAAAATTGTCTTGAGCTATTCAAAACATGCATCATTAGTTTGCGAGAATGCATTTGTGCAAACTCGGGATGTTCTGTGCGGTGATGTTGGGAACTACACACTTCTGGCAATATTGAAGCATAAACTGTAGAAATTGTAACAACAAATTATTTAACATCCGCTGTAATAAGCTAAAACAACGATAATAATTCTTTCCGCAACCTTTATTAATTTAAAGATTACACATTGACTTTCCGGACGTCATTATCTATCAGCTAAGGTAAGTAGTTGGTCAATTCACTTTCTCCTTGCAATCTTCATTAGGCACAGGTATTCAACAGGAACCATAAATGCAATGTTAGGAATGCTGAACATCGACGCCGTCGGTATGAAAAAATTGTCAAATTGATGATGTGATCTTGTCAGAGTCCTCCCTTCGGTGCTCATTTGGTACTTAATGTCGTTGCATGATTATAGCTTAGTGTAATGTTACACAATGAGACACAATGACCTCAGGAGGATAATTCGTAAATTGAAAAGCACTACAAATATTAATTTCATGGTGTAAATATATTTATATTTACAATTATAATATATATTTAGAATTATTCATACGCGTGCTTTTGTTACCACACGCAAGGATGTGCACCAAATCCAGCATACAGTTCCCATTGAATTCTAACTACAGAGACATTAAAATTAATACTAAGCAGAAGGTACAAGTTTTCACGATGCAATCCGCTGTTGATTTGAATGTTTCTTTGTATGTGTACAGCACGCAGTGAAATGCTGATGGCAAGAAAAGAGCATGCTGAATAATTATGACATGACATGCCATTTCATTGTCGCATTTTAAAGATATTTAACTATAATTTGAATTTAACTAATCGTTCGATAGCACTGCAGTATATCCAAACAATTCAACCCACTTTTATGTATAACTCATGTATAACTTTTATGTAGACCTCAAAAGTGTCTGACTCTCATTGTGGTTTTTAAACTTGAATTAAATAGAGCATCTTTAATTTAATACATTGCTTACTTTAGTAGAATTTATTGACATCAATAGACGCCGACTACAAGCCGTTGGCCTCAAGAAATGTTTTTACAATGCGAAGATGTTAACAGGGAAATTGTTGCCGTGTTATTAATTTTGTGGTGAGTATCTTTCAAACTTGTTATATGCGCATTGTCTTGAACACGTTAATGGAAAATAAAAAAAAGTTGCAATATCTTACTTATGTGAGTTAACATGTTTGTTTTGTAATTAAATTGGCCCAACTAATGTGAACAAATATGTATAGATAAAAACGTGCAACATTGGTGGATATTGACGCCAGCATAATGATTACGATGCTATAATATAAATCTTATTACCACAGATTAAATACGTGAATTCTTGTATTGTTCACTTCTAGAGCTGTTAGATAAAGTCAGATGATAGTTCACATAAGAAATTGTAAATTATTACTTGATAACTGCAGATATTTTATGACCACCCACTGAATTTCTTCAATCAGATACATGCGGGAAACGTAATAAATTTGAAAAGTAAATGTTAATCCCGTCTCGTTGATAATTTTGTCGTCGTTTTTCTGCTTGTTAATGAGTTTAATTTTGTGTCATGTGTCTTGAGTATTTCTAGGGAAAGTGGAAAATGACCCATTTAAGACACTTGAAGTAACCTACGTAAAAGCACTCACACACATGACGTTAACAATGTTAATCACTTTATGATAATAGTTTGAACTTTCTGATGAATATTTGCATAAAAGACATGACTTTTGAAATGATGTGACGCAGCTTGTATCTTAATTTTATTGCTTATGGGAAATGATATTGCAGGTATTTATTCGTTCCAGATGTGTGAAAGGAAACAGCTCATGATCGTCATGCGGAGGTCATGGGAAGTGACATTATCAATTACGGTACCCTTCAGTATTTCGACCAACAGGCACGTAAAGAAAGATTTGTGTGGCTACGTTGTATAACATATTTGGTTTTTGTTTGTCGATTGAACTACGGTGTGGCATGGTTTATTTTTATATAATGTCCATTGTGTTGTGTACCTTTCTGTGGAAACTACTGGAAACGATGAAATTGGGACCATAAAATAGAAGAGTCATTCATTTTCATGAACTATGTTCACGCGTACGTAAGATTCCATTTATTGAAGTAAAAAAGACAGTAATGCATGTGATTCCGAAATATTCTTTAGAGAGATATTCATCAATTCGCAGGCAAGTTCAAACGAATTGCTATTCAGACGACGGAAAGTTGGCGTTCAGCTACTTTAGCAGAATATGCGGTATATATTATTTTGGGACGAATTCAGTTGACATTGTGCCCTCAACAAAATGTAACAATCTCTTTAGATTTGATGGAACTGTACGCAAAGCACTTAGGCCGTCGACTATTTTAAATATAAGCATGCATGGCTTTACTCCAATTAAAACTTTCACCTTTGAGTAATCGCGTGTGAATGATAGACTGGAATCTTTTCAATCTAACTTTTCAAATTTATTTTTGGTATATGAAAACGTCGGCAACACGGTTTAAGTCGTCAGGAGTAATTTTGCAGCATACAGATTCTCCATGTGGATGTTTAGTTATGTTCTCATTACCTAAAGTGTATGCTTCTATATGTAAGTAACTGAATGGTTTAAATTATTTGTTATGATCACAGTGTTAACAGTGAGTGTCATTTGTAAACTACTAAAGCCATTTCCATAATTCAGCCGACCCAAACAATGTAGTGGACGATGGAGGAAGTGGACGAAAGTTGGTACTCTGTTACTATGAGGTTACGGTTACGTGGTAAATATGAAATAGGCAAAAGCAAAGGCCGGGTCAAAACGCTGATCAAATAAAAATTAAATTTCTTAATTAGTCCTTTACATTTACAATGTTCATGTCAATGGTAGATTCACAATTTTCAACAATACACTACTTTCGATGAAATTAATAATGAGTAAATGGAGAATTATATGCTAATGTAACATAAGCTAATAAATAAGCAACAGTGACTGCAGAATAATACCAGATAATAATTTTGTGCAATTATTCATATAAATCTGCAGTTTCATTTAATTGGGTGATTTGGATGTGTCGAGTACTGCTGCTAGTGCTCATTTTGTCCATTTATCTTTAATCCACTTTCTCCCACTTTCGTCCAGTAAAAAATACGGAAAGAATCCATTTTCTGCAACCGGAAGAAAGATTTCATCAATTGGACGGTTATTCTCTGGTCGGAAGATGTATGGTTGCGCGGCTTATGGTATATTACATGGGCGTAAATTTTTTAAATCGTACAATAGGTCTCTCTTGTTGGTCTAAATGTGATGGCTGTATACATGTCTTACATTGCTGGTTGCTCTATTTTCTTCCTGGCATTTTGTACTCTGCACAAAAGCTGCTTGAATGGTTCTGATAAATTTCCTTCCTTTCCTAACAAAATCGACGTGACCTAATACACTGTTTAGCTTGTAGAATTAGTTCGTTTTGTTGGTGATAATAACAAGTTTAAATCATGTTGTGTTTTGTTGTTTGATAGATTCGCCGAGCCATCCTCCGTGGTTTATCGTTAAGAAGTGTAAATAAAAGCAGCAGTGTTAATTTTACCATATACCATTCGCCTGTTTTGATTGGAGAGTGAATATCTGCTATCCGAAATGCTAACTTACGTTTCATGGAACATATGTTCAAATACATTTTAGTGTGAAAACGGTATCCAATGGTACATAGTAATTAACATTTTCCCTATTTCCATTTGATACCGGTACCGGAATTAGCAGTAGTAGTTATTAGTATTGGCATGTTATAAGCTGACGACATCAAAGTTCCACCTGCTGTAATGAAAGAATTTTGATAAACAGTTCTAATAAACGGCTGTTCTTTTTTGGTAGTTGTAGATGTTTACGAGAAGTTGTGAGAAAATCAATGGTTAGATTGATAGTTCTCAAGCATATCGAAGAAGGCATATATTCACTTTTCTACTAATACAAATTTATTGTGGATCGTTATGCAACGATCGACGTAACGTAAACGGTATGACTGCGCGTCTTATCGAATATTACATGCGCGTAAATTCATTACTCATGCAATAGGTTTTCTTTTTTGGTTCAGCCGTAATGATATTAAGTATATGGTTTCTTCAAGCGTCTCTGGTCCACAAATTCAACATATATTCCATATTTCTACAGAATATAGTTTTGATGTTTGTGTCATGTAACTTTAATTTTTATAGGGAAAATAGAAACCTTCATATAACAGGCTTAACTAGAATAGTTCGTGCAATCTAGAAAGGGGCGGCAATTCTGTTCTCTGTGCAGTAACTTCAAAAGTTTTCCACTTATGACACGTTTCAATTTATATTTGAAGGAACAATTCACTTTCTTTTGAGTTGATTTGACGCCACTACCATCTTGATTTTGCAGAGTGTGAGCAATGTTATCGCAGATGATAAAGGCAGCAGATTGGTTAATGGAAGCAGTAAGTTCATTTGACGTTATTGTAAGGACGTTGAAATTTCGCATCAACTTATTCGTGACTAGATATGCTGAGTATTATATTTTTTGAAAAGTCTTTGCGTTGCGTTCCTTTTGTCATGCCGAAGCTCCTGGAACTAATGGAGAGGGGACAACACAATAGGCCTCTTGGGATTGAGCCCTTAATTTTTTAACTATTACGGCGTGTTACATTCTTTGCCTATTGAATTTAATAGACGGAGTTTACCAGATGCCAATAATTGCTAGACAGACTCCCTGCTATAAATATGAGGTAGTAATCACGAGATGCCATTATTACTTATTGATGGAACTATACTTTCAGTTTTGATTTAAAATTGAAAAAAAGAGAACGATGATGTCGATGACAGCAAAAATACATATATTTAATTTTTTCTTCTGTTTACTTTTTTGACTATCCCTGGTTTATAAATCAAAATCACTGCTTTATTGGTGATAATCTTTACACCAACAGACCTCCCCCTAACGCGAATACAATAATTTGTAGATAATACATAAATATTAAATTGATCCTGCGAGGAGCACATTATCAGTTGCGTAACTGATGCGTCATCATGAATATTGAAAGGCTGTAAATTGATATAATATATAATAGGTGGTCAAGATCTCCATTCTTAATGGGCATATGTATGTGTATGTATGAATCTACTGTCGTAAAGTATCAGTTCTACATGTGTAGTTTTCATCCATTTTATATTTCGATAAGTTTTACGTATATATGTATGTAGATGAGTAATTGTGCATCCAAAATAATGCTCAAATAACGTATCAGGCATAATCTTTAAAGCGAAGATTATTTTATCAACCTACATAAGTGGAGAGAGACATTGCATAGCAAAGAGTAACTGCGCTTCTATTTTCAGTGGTTAGGTAATCTCAAGTTTTCTTTCAAGCGCTTGTGGGAACAGTTCATATATAGAAAATAAAGGCATATGATAATTTGCGACTGAAGACTCTTCATTGGCAACTTAAATGCATTCACTGGGAATGAGAAATATTATGGACTTGGCCATGGCGGGTTGCCACGACTTAAATATTATGCAGGACATGTATCAATTATCGTTTAAACGTTCGGAGAATGTGTTGCTGGTTGTGAAAAAACCTTCAAATATTCTTCATCCGGAAATGGAAGTACATACTTATTTGCCAGAAATTGTCCGTGAAAACTAGGCAGCTTATCTTGCGGCTATTTGTTCAATCAGGAATACTTGAAATTAACGAGGGCTCTATTCAATATAAACATTCAGGCAGTGTATATACATAGCGCAGATTGTACCCAACGAATATATTAATGCATGTTAAGTTTACAGTTGTGACTTTCCATTATTTTAATTTCAGAAAATGACCCTTCATACACCCAATCTGCAGATTTCTATCGGCGATTATAGGTAGCAATCTTGAACAATGTGTTGTATAATATAAAATATAGATATAGAAGGAAAATACTGTAATTTCTTCAGATAATTCCACCGTAAATAGTTTTAGGAGTAAAATATTTTAAATTTAGGGACAGTTGGAAGTTGTCGTATGATGTTAATAAATGATGAACCCCGAAGCCAACGGATTGACAAATCGAGCGACAAATGGTTTCTAACTGCACACGTTATGTGATGATTTATATGTTTGTGTTTGGTATGTGAAAAATCGATGGAGTAGATTTTGTTCCTACACTACTTCAGTTCTCCATTTTAAGTCAAAATGTTACGAAATTTGAGATTCTTTAGCTTTTTGAATTAATTATTCTTATATATTAGCCATACGGATTATTACTTACAATTGTGGAATCTGAATTATCTCAGATTCAAATTGATAACTGAGCTAAACATGTAGAATATTCTAGACCTTTTAAATACTGTTGCATTTATAAATGCTTTATTCATTTTGCGGTGACGTTTTGACTGCCAAATGTATAAAAATATTTGCCGAAGACGTTCATATTTGAATTTCAGTTTTGTACAAGTAGACAAAAAATTGCACCGTGAACAAGTGAAACCGGTTAAATACCATACCGTTTATTTTGTAACAACTTAATTTGGTCAAAGTGACGGCAAGTTATGAGTTTTCTAACTTAAATCCGAGCTTCGGAACATGTTGCTACAACTGAGATAATTGCAACAGTCAAGAATACGACGCCACACGGTATAATTTATCGGTTATATCAGAAAATTGATACGGCAGATCAAAATCCATAAGGGTTCTACGGATATTAAATGAGGTATTTTCCACATGATGCAAAAATAATTGGTTACAAGTCTGCCTAGATATATTGCATGTGATTATAAATATATTCATTATTATTACGAATCTTAAGGTCATATTATTCCCATTGAGTAATAGTCTAAAAAAGTGTATAATGAAAATTGATGATAACAATGAATGCATTTGTAACATGCAAACGCCAGAACTCGAGAATATGACCCTTAAAATATTTTTATTCGTCCATTTCAGTACTATAACTCCAACGTGTAATTTCATATATTTCAAATAGATTTTTTTCTAAGAAAAATGACAAAATTTGGAAAACGAAGAGAAGTACTACTTAGATTGTTTCATGCTGCTTCCAATGCAGGAAAGTTTGGGCCTCTATCTCTATTACTGTGTGCTGTAGAGCGGATCTGCCGTGACCACTTTTCAGACAAATTGACCCACTGTGCCCGTAAGTGCGGGGTCAGAGGTCCCACCAAGCGACCTACGAGTTTCCACATCTGTATACTTCCTTGCTATGCGGAAGGCGAATTGTTTCCATTATGCCCAGATATCACCTTCCGGTTATGTAAATACCTGCTCATGGGTAATATCCCAGGACGGTGTCCATGTCGTATTCACCTTTTTTAATACATGATATTTATTGCCCTGTATTTATGTCGTCGTGACTTTGAAGAAGCTAACAAAGTGATTCTTCGAAGTTGGTAAAAGTTTATAGTCTACTTGCGTGTCGGAAGGAAATACGGGCTTAGATTATCGAAACTATAATATCTTTAGTCTTAGGCTGTCTAAATTTGAGACATCGAAATAGTGTTTACTACTAGCCTTATTTACATATTGTTTTACGATGAATTCTTAATGGCCGCACAGCGACTGTAACATAATTTTTCCAAACGAATAAAGATTTTATGATACAAATGTTTTAAAAATAGATTTACGGTACTCTTCAACAAAAGATACAGATATTATGTCCGCCGTTGGTGTACATTTTGGCGAGGAATACAGAAAACTGGAAACTTTAACAATGTTTGCCAAGCGTAATCGCTTTCTGGCTTCCACTAAGTCGTCCAACTGCGTTCGTATTTACTCCATAGAGACATCTAATCAACCTTACGGCATGGAAACAAGATATAATTTTATTTTGGGACCGTTTCTGTAAATTGTGTGTCCGTTAATCATAGTGTTTATAAGACAAAACCTATCATGGGATTTGTCTCAACAATTGCCTATTAAAGTCGATTGCAGAGTAACTAAAATCTCCCAATTTCATCCTTTGCAATGAAAGACATCATCAATCAACTTTAAGTTTTCAATAATGAATTTATAATTATTCATTTCTTCGATGACGTATTCCGCATGATTAGGAAATATTTTTGCATTTAACTTATACAAATGCATCGCCAATCGCCATTACGTATTTCTTCCATGATGTTATTTTGATGGAAAATTGTCTGTACAGTTCACTGAGATGTAATATAGTATTTAAACGCGACGATTAACAAATTATTGCTCGCCGCGAAGATAGAGATTTAAGGTGGAATTAGTTCACTTGGTGAATAAAAATTTAAAGATTACAGATAAATATTAACTTGATACTTTGCCGGCGCGGCACAGTCTGCGTTGTATGTTGTGTGACTGCGGCGTCCTACCTCATATTAAATGGGTGTAAATTCATTAAACGTTCAGCAGGTTTGGTTTTTTTGGTCCAGGTTGAACGAGTATAAAAATTATGCATGAAGAACCACTATTTCTCAAAACGGAACATGTTTTCACGAAAAATTTTTAATGTTCTGATTTTTTGCATGAGTAATTGGGACCCCTAAAGAAGTCCCACTGAGGGAGTGGTACCCCTCCGAACCCTTTGTATAAGCAGACATGGGCACATTTACGATTTCAAAAATTCAAAAAGTTTGTGCGCTCTAGACGTCACAGTTTTCGAGCAAATGAGCTGAAAATTGGCATGCGTATGCGCAAGGAGAATCAAAAATAGGGTCAGGTTTGCGTTTTTTGAAATTTTAAAATTTAAAAAAGTTTTGGCGCGAAAACTTCATAATTTGAAATCTCGTTATTAAATACAAACTCTAACACCAGATTTGGATTCTACGTGCCAGAAACCCATACAATAACATTGTTCTGTCAACTTTGCGCAAATATACCTCGTTAAAATTCAAATAAAAAGCGGGAAAATTTGAAAAAGTGCGTTTTCTCAAAAAGTAAAAAGTATTTTAAAAATATGATTGCAGATTCGGATTCTACATCACAAATTACGTAATGGTCATTTTTGAAACATTTCTGTCGGCTAATACTAAATAGATAAAAATTAAATTTTAAAATTTTTATTTTCGGCCTCGGCATATTGTTAACATTTCGAAGTTCGTTAACATGCAAATTTACTATTACGTAGTTTTTGATGTAGAATCCGAATCTTCAATCAGATTTTTAAAATACTTTTTACTTTTTGAGAAAACGCACTTTTTCAAATTTCCCCGCTTTTTACTTGAATTTTAACGAGTGATATTTGCGCAAAGTTGACAGAAAAATGTTATTGTATGGGTTTCTGGCACGTAGAATCCAAATCTGGTGTTAGATTTTGTATTTAATAATGATATTTCAAATTATGAAGTTTTCGCACCAAAACTTTTTTAAATTTTAAAATTTCAAAAAACGCAAACCGGACCCTATTTTTGATTCTCATTGTGCATATGCGTGCCAAATTTCAGCTCATTTGCTCGAAAACTGTGACGTCTAGAGCGCACAAACTTTTTGAATTTTTGAAATCGTAAATGTGCCCATGTCTGCTTATACAAAGGGTTCGGAGGGGTACCACTCCCTCAGTGGGACTTCTTTAGGGGTCCCAATTACTTATGCAAAAAATCAGAACATTAAAAAATTTTCGTGAAAACACGTTCCGTTTTGAGAAATAGTGGTTCTGAAGTATTCGTTC
>CM023199.3:14540483-14732507 GCA_004115045.4 Sinella curviseta | reverse complement strand
AGTTACCCGTTCTTATTATTATAGGTAGCGTAAATGCCATATAGGACGGCGCCCAGCCGCAACAGCATTGCCGCCATCAGCGACTTCCTCAAATCAAACTCGATCGATTTATAACGAATAGCTAGCATTTGTTAATGTTGACTCATTGGTAATATTCCGAGACTCTTTGGTAATATTCCGAGACTCTTTGGTAATATTCCGAGACTCATTGGTAATATTCCGAGACTCTTTGGTAATATTCCGAGACTCTTTGGTAATATTCCGAGACTCATTGGTAATATTCCGAGACTCATTGGTAATATTCCGAGACTCTTTGGTAATATTCCGAGACTCTTTGGTAATATTCCGAGACTCTTTGGTAATATTCCGAGACTCATTGGTAATATTCCGAGACTCTTTGGTAATATTCCGAGACTCTTTGGTAATATTCCGAGACTCATTGGTAATATTCCGAGACTCTTTGTCTGTGTTCCGGTTAAGAGGCCCAAACATCATAAAATGTGTCTTGGATTATTCCATAGGTTGCCTACGTAGGAAGGGACATTGAAAAAAAACTCGACTTAAAAGGCACGATTTTATGATAATGAATAATTAAGGGAAGTTCAACTTGCGTAATCATATTCTCCTTAAGATAAAAGATAGATTTTGTCTGTATCTTTAATTCGTTTATCTGTAGGAGGGAATCATCAGGGACACTTTTTAAGATGTTTTTACCTCTGACCCGAACACAGGCGTCCATAGTGTAATGGAACTTTACCAGTAAGTCTTCTTTAACAGATGCTACGTATTCGTGACAAGTAGATTCGAATTCGAGGAAGTCCTGGAAATGATAATCCGGTTTCGCTAATAGTTGCTGTTATTAAAGTTGTAAGCGATTCATAGGTGGAAAGTACAATTAGGCGAAATGTAATGGCCACAAATTGCATTGTTAAATTAATACAACATACATTTCAATTAGAGAAGGAAATTCATAAACATTGAACTCATTTTGCGTCGTGGATGCAAAAATATGAAATTCTCACATTTAGCATTGTAATGTAATAACAATTCTGCGGGAAATTTTGTGATTGTTATTGTATCAAATTAATTGGGATCGACGAATTTTACCTCAGTCTCTGCTGTATTGAATCATCGTGAGGTAAACATTTAAACCTAATCAAATGAATTACTTATCAAGCAAATACATAATAGGAGAGGCAAAACATAATGCAAAGTTCTTGTCGACCGAATAATCTGTTCCTTTGTAAAACCAGAGTTTGCATTCAAATCGTTACATATGCAATTCATTGTAATTTATTTACATACTTGACATGGTCTTTTGATTTTAATTTTTGAACAACTTTTGTCAAAAATCGACGGGAAGGTAACAAGCGTATGGGGAGGCATGAATACGTAAGTTATGGATTATAACGAAGAGAACGTTTCTTCTCTGCTAACGTCTCATAATTTGTGTCCACCACTTGGTCATCCATCTGCACAATGTAATAATTCCTTGAAGATGAACAATCTTGTCGACGACGTTGGAAATGCGATAAGCAATTTCTGCATTAATGGATTGAGCTTTTATAGGAGAGCAATGCCAATCTGTTACGAATGTTGACCTCTTCTCAAAGATACAACACGAGTTAAACAGATACGATCGGATAGGATGAAAGCAAATTGGATTCATTTTGATGTTCATCACATAATGTTAACTTCGACACTTACATACTGACACTTCATTTTTTTAAATAAAGATGCGAACAATTAATTAATTACAAAGGTATACAAAGCAGCAATGCTAAAGCCTAGATATTTGGTATGTCTCGATAATCCGATATCTATAATTTTTTTATGGTTAAGTTAGCCGCACCTGCCTCGCCAAATTATTAAACTGCAATTATACTAACATGATAATTATCGACGTCACTACATCGTAAATACTGTCCTTAATCATTTTGAGTTATAGTCAGGTTTGCGTGCTCCAGTTTTTGAAGTTGTATTACAGTAACTGGTTCAAACCTCATCAAACCTGTTTTGAATTCCAAATACGTAGGCTTAAAAATGTTTACGACAACCATAACGTTTTTTATCATTTATGGCAAGCGTGACAAACAATAATTTGAAAAATAAATTTAAATCGATACCGGACCACTATATAAAGAACTGTCAAGATTTTAATCTGACCAGCGGCTACATGAAAAGATTGCCGAGTAATTAAAATTGCGTACATAACTGGATCCTTTACATTTAACTATGTACATGATGAAATTTATCTTTTCAGCAATGAATTTAGAAGCATTCATTTCTTTGCAGACTTCTGCATGATTTGAAAATATTTTAGCATACTCAAAATCGTCCTGATACTACAATCATAACGTTATTTTGGTGGAAAAGCGTCAGACCATTCTTGATCTCAATATTTACAATCAACTCTACAGGAATGCAGTAATAATAATTAGTTGAATTTCGTATAGCTACAAGGTGTGAATATTAAAGAATGACATGGAAGATAGAAGGTATACCATAGTTAATTTAACGACGAGACGTGCATTATGTTCATTGCAAGATACAAACCTTCTTGAACATCAGAGAGAAATGATTGTACTCGTATCATTTATGGAAAGTGACAAATTATATTTAAAATTAATTAAAATCAATAATACCATCACGGGTTAGGTAAACTGGAATTATGGAGATACTAGGCAGTATAAGATACATAACCATATTCTAATATGCCTTACTTCCGCGAGTGATTATGTACCGTCGTTTAATCCAAGTTGGGTAATCCATGCCAGTCTAAAATCAATACTTGCACGTGCCGAGATGAAGAGTTTTGTAAAAACCACACGCTTAACAAATGGCTGTTTTTTTCCTGCAGTGATATACCACTTCTCAAAAGGGATTGGTACAATTGGGTAGTTATCTTACGTAACGTAGTTATTTTTAAGTGATTTTAGCACTTCAATATTATGCTGCAGCATTTGTCTTGGTATTAAGGCGTCGACGGCATTCGATTTTTTGTTGACTATCTACCGGAGTGTTTAGTGCGCAGAAAATTTGCTACAGGATATCAGGTAATAGTATTTTGCTGGAGGCAATCAATAATTCAAACGAACTAGCTTTCTTCTAGCTGCAATACAAAACTGGTGCGGTATTGAAATAAGTGAACATGTTAGTATTGCCAGCAATCCTCTAGCATATCTATCAAAAAAAATTGTATTTTACTGAACTATTACGAAAACAAAAGCTTGTCAAGTTGAACTGCGCCGCATTTTATTAAAATCATAAAAACCATTTGAAAACGGATAGACTTTTAAACCGTTAAATTTATATACTGAAAATGGTTGGAATTATTAGAAGCATCGAATACTTCTTTGCAATCTTCGTCTTGGAACTGATATTAGCGGGTGGTAGTTCCAGTAATTGGGAACGAAACTCATTGAACGCTGCACTGGAATCACTGTTTTCAACCTTAAATTCAAATTTCGATCGGTTCGAAATATCACTCCATTTGTTTGAGAGACAAGAAGTAAACTTCGCGTCTGAAAAAGTTCGATGCATGGTATTCGGTTACAACAGACGAGAAGTTCTCCGTCTGTTTCCCTTCAAACACACGCAACCGTATCATGTGATCATTTATCCGATAACAGGGAACTTCTGGAACGGAGGGGATATAATATTCAGTTTTAGGAACTATCTGCTGCACCCTACAACACAGTTTCTAAATATTTTGACAGTACCTCTTTCAGAAACCACGCAGTTTGTCTTTCCCAGTCCATTTATGTTAACTTTCTTTGAAAACTTTCCAGCTTTGAAATACATCATTCAATTTGAATTTCTGGAAGGTAATATCAATGCAACTTATTTGATTGTATGCAACCGATACTGCGACCGTCAACTATCATCTGGATTGTTCAATAGCCATTTCATCAATCACATGCTAAATCCAATACTTCTCCACAGGACATATTTTTCTAATGCAAACAGCAGGAGAATCAACACTCTCGTAAAACTATCATTCAGATACAAAAATTTCTACACAGACACGTTCTATTGTAGCCGTCATTTATTCAAGTCTTTGGATTTTCAACGCTGCAGTAGGCAAGTAATGCTTGCAATTCTACTGGCAAATTCCCACAATATGTCTGTGCAAATGCTAAATGTAGCCAGTCCAAATGACTTTAGGGCGAGAGACGGCCCCGTTTCACAATATATTATAATCGATCTAACATATATTGGTTACTGGAACGTAAAGTTTTCCGCGCAGTATCCGATGTACACAAGTTTGTACTTTTCTCAGAATATCAAACTCGTTTTGCTTTATTGTCAAGATGCTTACAGGCAAAGGCACAGTAAGATGGTCGACTTTGGAGTTTGGACTGAATCGTTTCATCGCGAGATATGGCTACTAGTAGCTAGCACAATATTTTTAATCTTGGTAGTGGGCAAACGGATCATGATTTTTCGCAGCCGTTGCGACGCAAACAAATTGTTGGATTTATTTGGTGCTATCATTGGAAACTCAACGCCAAGCTATTGGACTAGACTGAAGCCGCTTCTCATCATTGACATTTTTGGTCTTTTCATTTGCGAATTATACTCAAATGGAATCGTAAGTGACTTGACAGCGTTTGTTCCGCAAACACGATACGACTCGTTGAGAAGCTTGCTCGAAGATGGCTACAAAATCCTTTGGAAAAGCCCACATTTGAACTCACCATGGCAAGAATATTATGACAATTTCAAGAGCAGAAACATGCTAAGTGTACTTAATGATTCATTTTACAACATTAAGAATGTGTCCGAGGCATATAAAAATTACCCACGGTATCTCATCAACAAACACGTAAAATGCGTGGAATCAAATTTGGTTTATAATGAATTGCTGTATTTCGAGAAAGTCATTATGAAAGAGTCTGGAAACGACAGAGTGAAGTGTTTTCCACTTTTACGGGATTTCTTGAGCGAGGGTTATTATTTTGCTGAGATTTACACGGTGAATAGGTACTGGTTGTTTCACACCATCTCTCGAATGCACCAAAGTGGTTTACCAAGCATATGGGAGAGGTGGGAACATTTAACGTACAGAGTTAAATACAAATTGCCACTGGAAGACCCTACTCGGAACCCAACTCTGCAGACTGGCGACCAAATAGGTATTAAGGGCTATTTGGGTATTCTATTGATTGTCGGTGCATTGTATATTTTAAGCGTATATAGGTTTGTAATTGAGTTGAATGGCAAGTGCCTACTTACAAGAATAAGTTGTACCTATCTTTGCTTCTGGCGGTATTTTATGTTATTTGGGTTGCGGATAATGAACGGCAGTATTAAATTATTTAGATGCACCTCAAAGAGTAATTTTGCTACACGACTATTTCCAATTAGTAAAGTGTCACATCCGGTAATTATTGTTCGTCCAAACGTGTCCGGGAATACTTAGTTCTGCAAAATGTTACGTCTCAAAGCAAAAACAGAACATCTTGCACTACATTTTTTATTATTATTATACTTTTCTAATTAATGAAACCCGCCAATAAGTGAATAAATCAGAAAAATTCTACAAGTTTGTTGCATAACTAACTGATATCTTCCGACGATGCCTTGTTTAACTTTTTGGGGTACGTTGAGATACTTTTCATAGGAATACGACTGATTACATAAAAATAAAAACAATTTATTTATCAAGTTCGTCCTATAAAATTCGAGTTTCTCGCGCGAAGTATTTTACAGAAGTTCAAAATATATCGCATGGGAAAGTGGTTTCAATATTTAATTTTTGGCATGAAATGATGAAAATATGAACAGAGGTGCTCATTTCCTTTCATCGATATGAAACAAAAAATGTTAAAATCCAACAATTGATTTTTATTTTACTCGCAATTATATTTGGTCTACTTTAAATTTAATTTCATAAGATACTAGCTGTATACCGCTAATAAGTTGAGTGGATAAAATAATGGGTAAAGTGTGAATATTTATTTTTTTCTGGGGTATCTCGAGAAATCCATCCCAGAACATTTAATTTACTACGTTTGCAAATCTTTAAGAACAAGGAAAATAAACAATTTATTTAATTTAATAAATTTAAAGTCGCGAACCGACAAAATATGCGAATCATTCCAACAATTTTTAATCAATATCACGAAGACTGAATTTGACGATTTCAGATTCCGATCCAGCTCGACTGTAGTGTGATTTCCTGATCCGAATCAAGTTCAATTTTGGGAGAAGTATCCACAGTGCCGACTCCTCCATCCGTCCCCGGAACCCCAAAAGCACATCCGGGTCGCGCTGAGCCCCACGTCTATACTGGACCATGCTTCTTGAGATGCCATCCATGTAAATTATCTCCAGGTTCGGGAAGAGTCCCGCAAAAAACTGGAGCGGAATGCAGAGCCAGTAATCCCACAGGACCAGGTGCCTGACATTGTAATGGCGCTCATGCCTCAACTCCTCCAAACCGGCAGAATGACTCCGATGGCAACCAACGCCTGGCTCAGAGACGTCCAACCTCACGGCCGTCAGCGAAGGAAACTGCAGGACGCTTCGAACGAACAAAACAGCAGCTGAAATTGGCGATAGCCGTGGCCATCGATTGGAAAGCAGCCAATGGAGTACCTTCAACTGGTCCGCATGCATCTGCGCCAGAATGGGTTGCCAGTGCCAAGACATGTTATAGAGTTCCAGGCTGTCCATAGATGAAAATGATAATCCATCTCCTTCATCTGCTGCTGGATTCCTTCCTGCTGACGCTCAGCGTGTCTCCATAATTCCACGTTGAGATCCCTTAACGTTCCACCGTACCGGCGAGCAATTTCCCGGAAGAATGGCACGGACATTGACCCATCAAATTTGAATCGCTCCAGAGGACCAGCCGGAAGTGGATGACCGTCCGAAATGAACTTCTCCAAAATAGGCTCTCCCTCAACCGAGACAAGAAGGCTGGAAGACAATTCGAGACTTTTGAGCGTTGGAAGAGCTGAAACGCATCTGCGCGTGATGTCGTAGATTCGAGTGATGTGATTCCTGTCATCCCCCTGGGGATAAGCCCAGAAATTTTGACTAAGGCAGAGATGGGTAACTTGCTGCTTGACCATGTCCATATTCAGTAGCTCCAGTGTGCGGTCCACGAGGCCAGGCGAAGTCAATGCCGGAGGGTTACCGATCCGGGTAAAATTAAGTGTCAAGCCTTTGGCGATCACCCTGCTGACCGCACCCGTTTCGACATCCAAGTGCAGTTTGTTCACGACCTCCACCGAACGGACAGAACGTGGAGCAGTAGGAGGGAGTTTGGGCAAGTGCAGGGACCACTTGTGTGGTGGAAGGAGGGTCGTCCCTACCACACCACATCTAGCAGAGGAAATATAATGAGAAGCCGAGGTCAAATCAAATCGACATTTAACCTAAAGGTTAGCAATGAGTTGTTAATTAAAGAGATGTAGAGTTATTATATTACCTCCTCCGGAAATATCAGAAATGGGTTCTGTCCTTGACCCTGGTTCTTGGTACCTCCAAATCCTGAATCCCCAAAGCAATCATCCAGATATACAAATAGCACTTCAAGAAAACTAAAATACAGTAACTTTAAGTGGCAGTTGAACTCTAACACAACTCTGATAAGAATACATACGCAATCAGTCTAACAACTTTATTTTTAATCTGAACGCAAAAGAGAGTTGGTGGCCAAGTCAGCTGGGTTGCCATCCCAAAACACTTGCACCAGCTGACTCGGTCAAAAAATTAAAACAAGGTTACAAAACTGGACATATCATCACCACCTAATGCTTGACTTAACTTAACTTTAATTATAGTTCGTTTATATTGAAAAGATTTTTTATTTTAACCACGTTTTATTAATTATTATCCACAAGTAAATGTAGTTTTTATTTCTGAGTTGGTAAAAATATCCATATATTTTTTAAACGCATAAAAATGCTAAAAATTTTGTCTCACTTACGACAAACCGTAATGAGACTAACAAAAACTGACCAATTAATGATATCAATTACATTTTGATTTAAGTGAGAATTGGACCAATAAAATAAAATAACCAATAAGAAAAATGAAATTGAAAAGTTAAAAAATTCAGCATCTCTGGCAGGAGCTCCCATTCTTCTGAGAAACCTGTCAAGGAGTAAAAAAGAAAAACCTCTGAATTGATCATAAAAACAGATTAGATTATTTCAGATTTGTCAACTTGTCCATTAACGTACGTTACCATCTAGTGGAGCGCAAACGCTGAGACGTTAAGCACGGCGATTTTGGAACGCCTCCGCGTCAGCTCGTGTTCGAAGAATAGCGTCACATAAGAAGCTGTTCAGTTTTGGGAGCTGGTCCCACAGTCCAGACTGCTCCATCTGATTCTGGCGGCACAAAATCAAATCGGGGTCAGCATTTTCCCCGTCCTCGAAGATGTCCCGATAGTTCCGAAGGTCCGCGATGATCCCCTCGAGATTGGGGAAGAATCCGGCAAAAAACCGAAGCGGAACGTTGTACCAGTGACCCTTCAGCTCCAAATACTTCACCCCGGGATGACGCTGCTCCTGAAACTCCGCCAACGCTCCCAAATTATCCCCAACGTCCTCGTAATACTCGTATGGTACAATCAACTTCAGGTCAGTCAGCGAAGGAAACTGGGGAACGGTTCGAAAGAGCAGCGCAACCGGAAATGGGACGACAGGACCGGAAACCTCCCACTTGAGCTCCACTAATTGCGGTGCGTGCATCCTGGACAGAATGGGATGCCAGCTCCAAGACACGCCATGGAGCTCCAATTTGACCAAAGACTGAAAATGATAATCTTCCTCCCATGCAAGGTGCTCAATGTCATCCTCCTCCAAGTGAACAGACAGCTCCGTCAAGGTTCCGCAGTAGCGACGAGCGATTTCCTGAAACAACGGCGCGGGCAAGGGATGGGGCGGCCAAACATTTAAACTTGCAAGAGGAGCAGCCGGAAGTGGATGGCCGTTGGAAATGTACCGCTGGAAAGTGGAGACTACGTTTGCGTGGTCGTCCTCCTCCTCCGCATCCCAAACGAGAGGAAGGTTGGCGCAGCAAAGACGACGGAGTTTCGGCAGGGCGGCCACGCATTTTCGAATCAGGTCATAGGTCAATTTGAGAGCCCCAACGCTGAAAACAGTCCGATGCCCGAGCAGATAGAGGGTGTGTACGTTCTCCCGTATCATATTCAAGTTAAGTAGTGCCAGTGTCCTGTCCAGAAAGTCCGGTGGAGCGATTGATGGCGGATTGGCGTCGTTCCAGGAGAATCTGAATGACAAGCTGTTGGTGACCACTGTGCTGATGGCCTTATCCTCCGCCCTCCTCCGAAGCTCTCCAATGGTTTCCACGGAATCAATAACTGGCTTGGAAAGAAAGCTGAACATGATAAAGTGGCGTAATTCGAACATCCAGGGCTCCTGGTGCGGAGGAACCAGTCTCGGGAACAGATTCAAATTCGTATGAGCACCGATGAGGTCCAAGTGCCCAATGACCTTGTCCACAGATTTCCGAACTCGTTTGCAGACAGCACGGCAGTTGAGAACGCTGGTTTCGGGCAGCAGCTTGAGCAATAACGGAATCATTTCCTCCATTTGACACGCAGCAATGTCCACCTCCTTCCGGACTATGTCACGTAACTGACCGCTGGTCTCGGCAAGATTGAGGATATCCCTGGGGTCTTCCTTCAAATACTTCAAGATCTCGAGCCACATCTTTTAAATTGAGGAAATTACAAGACAGAGAGGTTAGCGTACACTTTTCATGATTAATGATGATAGTTAACTTTACTAATTGAAATCCAAACAGAGTGTCTCACCTCCGCCGGAAATATCTGGAGTGGATCTCGAGGTTCCGTCCCAGGGTTTCCGCCTCCTCCAACTCGCAGTGGATTCATTTTTAATGCAAGGGAGTCCCTCCGTAGGTTCCGCGCAAACCAAGTTCCTGTAATCAATTAATAAAATGAACGTAGTTTTATAATTCTCAAGGAGCAGATAGACAACCAGGGAATGATCAATGACGCACTAATTATTTTTATCACAGAAAATAAATTAAACTTACCTTCCTCAACAACGTCTCGTCAACCGAATAAACTGCCGGTGCCGATTAACTTACAAGGTCCCTTAAGTCGCTTGTCACCAAGACGCGACAAACTAATTAAAACTGATTAAAATTGTGTTTGGTAGGATTTTTAATTGTTTCGCAAATTAACTAGCGTAACAAATGCAATTAACTACATGAAGCACTTGACACCAACAACAGAACACAACAAAGTTTCATCCAAACAAACAGCTGCTGAGAAACTGGTTGCGTGTCAAGCCATTCGCGCCAACCGAACTTGAAATATTACCAGGGTGGATTGAGACAAATTTTATCTACCATATATAAGTGGGGTTACTTGACACTATCCGTCAGTCGTTGTTGTGATTCAATGGGGGAAATGGCAAACAAGGCAAGACATGACGCTTGAAATGACCAAATGGCAAATGAATGAATATAATTTTTGAAACTAATTTTTCATCCTGAACTTATCCAGCTCATGTTCACACGCTGTTGTCATAACTATAACTTTATGACAAATGATTATGCTTCGCAAAAAAAGTTAATTGAAATTGTTCTTGAACATTCTATTATTATTGGGGCACTGTGAGACTTTTGAAAGAAAGCTTTAAATTTTACACAAATTCATTTATTCAGCGTGAAGATCAGAAAGAAAGGGTCAAGTAAACTGCTTTATACATAATTAAGTCAATCAAACATCAAATCAATGTTTTAAAGCAATTGAATTTACAATTAGCTTGGACAAATGTGTTGCTAAACATGCTTTAATTAAAACTGTAATAAGTCCCCAATTCAATTATTTTCATGACCACCCTGGGTCACCATGACAATAGATAAGATAATTTGATAACACAAGACGGCTCGTTTTTTGAAAATGTAGCATGCAAATTAAATGTTCCTAATTCAATAAAAATCGTATTCTATATTAAATTAACCTTTCGCAATCAACTCAACTCGCAATTTTATCCTCATTGTAGGGTCCACACTGACGTGGAGCTTCCGACGGAATGAGAAGCCACAACTCGGTACCACATCCCCGAAAGAGAGTTCAGGAATGGGGTCGCAAAGCGAATCAATTCCGTGTCCTCCTTGCCCACGTCGATTTGTGCAATTGCCTGCGTAGGACTAACACGTCCAAGTTTCACCAAGGAAGGGAATCTTTCCTGCAAGTCCTCCTGTTGGATCTGTGTAAGGCCCGTTATGTTTATGACGTGTTGGGTTCCGTCCCTGTGAGTTCTGCAAATCATATTCGAGCTTTAAACTATTTATCGCGCATATGCATATGTATTTCTGCTAAGAAATGGAATGCGCTTACGTTAATGTAACCAGTGGTTTCATGCTTCCAGACATGTTTAACAATTTTATGATGTTCACAAACTATTAATGGTTTATCAAAGAGCATACAACGTGAACTGTTGTCAGTCGACAATAACATCGTCCTTACATCAAATATCTTTATTCAAAAATATTTTAATTTATAGAAAGATGTTTGCTAGCATATCATCAATGTGATAATAAAAACTTCAAATGTCCTCATCAATCAGTTAAACTATATCGTGTAGGTATTTGCATACTCGGAAGGCTATATCAAATTTTTTTGGAAATTCCACTCTCTGTATGTAGGATTGTAGTATAATGAAGTAGAAACTCAATGGTACTAACCTTTTACCCCAGGGCGTTCGTTGACCGGAGCCGCGGGTCAAAACGTACCCAAAAGTGCTTTCACGGTGCACGCTCTACAGCCGAGAGTTTTAAAGATATTTCAAAAATCTTTTTTGCACTACCATCCGAAATAGATTATCTAGGTAGTACTTTGATCATTTTATCCAACTTCGTCTTAAAAATTAGAATTTCTCACATTGCCCCACTCATGTGAATCATCCGGTATGTCAAAGTGACCTTATTAATTGGGGCATTGTGAGAAATTCTAAATTTTAAGAACTTTTAAGACGAAGTTGGATAAAATGATCAAAGTACTACCTAGATAATCTATTTCGGATGGTAGTGCAAAAAAGATTTTTGAAATATCTTTAAAACTCTCGGCTGTAGAGCGTGCACCGTGAAAGCACTTTTGGGTACGTTTTGACCCGCGGCTCCGGTCAACGAGGGCCCTGGGGTAAAAGGTTAGTACCATTGAGTTTCTACTTCATTATACTACAATCCTACATACAGAGAGTGGAATTTCCAAAAAATTTGATATAGCCTTCCGAGTATGCAAATACCTACACTATCGCCAAATCGAATTGGTAAATGGTCGTTGAAAATGTAGTTATTTTGAAGTATCGAGTAAGTTGAAAAATGTCAATGGTGACATTCTGGTTGAAACCGCACGTGTAAGATCTTTAGTGTTGAGAGTACTTGAGTAAGAAAAACATTTTTTCACTCCTTACACTAGAGTATTCATTCGTCCATATAATCCATGCTACAAATGTACAAAATTCAGATAGAAGCTGTTAAAGTATGAATTTTATCTATACTTTACCGTTACAAAGTTACAAAGTTACATGAAATGAAAGAATTATATGTGTTTCAAGCAAAAATTATTGTATACTAATATCCACTGTTTCCCATTTCAGAAGTGCTCACTTCAAAAGATGATGGCAACTTGCTCCACTACGCTTACAGTCATATATTGAAAACTGGTTTCTTGTGGTCTCGTAATCAGCACAAAAAATATAGCTATATAATAACCTGTGTACTGAAATGCAATTTATAGTTTGAAAGCTCCCACATGACTCATAACTGTATTGAAGGTGATGATGCAATGAGGTTCATGATGATGTTTTATGGCATGCAATTTAGCTTTTAAATGGTTATCTATGATGATATGGGACTAACGAAAATTACCAAATGACGATGTGCTAAATAATAAATGTACATACCCGATGAGTCCGGACTAAATCGAAATGTGGCAGAAGCTCCAATAAGCGATACGCGGTAGCCTGGAATGATTTATAATGTCTTATGCGAGTAGTCCTACAGAACAATGTTAATCTCCATTCACAATAAGATAAAAATGTTCATCCATATAACAATGACCTTCCTATATCAAAAATGAATTTGTATTGTAAACATGTATTAGAAAGGTGAGATAGTGACCCATTTTATGTTGATGAAATTGCATTGCTTGATTAACTAGGTACACCGTTGCTTGCTGCATTCCTTGATCTTGCGTCGAAATGTATAGATGGATATAACTGGACACTGTGGTTGCATGACCTTATACACAAATGAGGCAGTTAACATTAAATCTCATCAGGTCGTAATTTACGACGGCTCACAAGCCACTTAATACAACTTGTCCTTATCCATGGTAGGCAAACCTTATCAGCGGCATTTATTGCAACAGATGAAAAGGATACATTTAAGTGATACGCTGCTTGCCAGACAAGAAGCGCATCTATTGCACCGGTCGCAATCGGTTTAACAAAATTATTACATCACTTTTAATACTACGTGCCCACATTCCAGAGAACTCAAATCTGTTGATTCGTGAATACGTAGTAACAGTAGATATTCAGTGCATTTAGATAAATATCGATTTCAATCAGAGGCACATATATAATTAATTGTTTGTTGAGAATACGTTGACCAAAACGAAGAAACAAAATGGAGAGAAGTGAGATGTATTTAATTGCAAAACATTTTGCTGATCTCGTGGTGTACACCAAGTGTAGCGAGCCGTTCCTGACGATTATGCGAGAAAGTAATGTTCTTTCAAGTACAGATATTGACGGCATTGTAAGTTTTTAAAAATAAATTTAATATCTAGGCACCATCTTATAAAATTTCTCCATCTACCTATATTGTATATAAACTTTGTCTACAGAAAGCAGTTTCGAAGGAGACCGTAAAAGCCCACAAATTTTACGACGTAATACAAACTCGGAAGAATGCCTACCCAATCCTGCTGGACGCCCTTCGGAGGACCAACCAGAACGAAATACTTGATCTTCTAACCAGAAGTCATTTACCCGACCCAGTTGGCGTCCTTCAGCGACCTGAGCGGCTTTTCAGACAATCCAGTGAATCAATCCTGTTCGATGTACGACCGGTAGATCCCCTTTTCACAGGAAGATGCAAGGAGCTACGCTCACTGCATCAGAAAATTGTAGCAGGCAGCTTGTGTGCCACAAAAATTTGCACTGTCGTCATCACCGGTGTTGGCGGTATCGGAAAGACGCAGCTTTGCAGAAAGTACGTCGAGATACGCAAACAAGACTTCCGGGACAATGTCATTTGGATTCAAGGAGAAACGGAAAGGTCACTCGAGAAAAGTTTCTCACAAATTGCACAAGTCTTGAAAGTTCCCAGGCAAGATGTGGATGGAAAGGAGTTGGAAATTGAAGAGCTGGTTAACTTGATCTACAGCAATTTGCAGAAAGGACGATGCCTCCTCATTTTTGACAATGTTGAGCGTGGCAACTACCTCCAGAAATTCCTTCCGAAGATCATGGTGTATCCAGAAGAAAGCATACGTCCAACTGTCCTCATGACATCACGAGAGACAGAATGGGGACAAGAAGTGAGCGGCATGAAATTGCCTGAGCTGGAACCAAATGACGCAGTGGAAACCGTTCAAAACGTTTTGGGTCAATATCTCTGCTATCATAATGATGCCCTTTGTCTTGCCAATGGTCTCCAATTCTTCCCGTTGGCCATTCGGCAAGCCGCTACGTACATACGCGAACACCGCGTGTCCAAGCCACGTTACACCATTGCGATGTACTTGAAGGATTTTGAGGGAAGACGAAATGAGATGATGTCATTTCACAGCTCTGATGTTTGCGCACAACTGACCCTTGATTATTCATATACCATTTCGTCGACATGGGAGATTACTATGCAGAAATTGCGCCACCATTCCGCCACTAATAAGAGGCCAATTGGCAAGGTAGCCATTGAAATTCTTGACTGCATTTCGTACATTCTTCCTGAGGGAATAAGTATTGACCTGCTAAAAAGCTTAGCAGGAAAGTGTGATAAGAACGTAGTTGACCAAGCCATCCATATACTTTGTAAATACTCACTGATATCAGAAAATGAAGCCAGAAGTAAGTTTAGCGTTCATCCACTTGTCCAGGAAGTTACGAGAATCAACCTGGTTCTCCGGAGGCAGGACAACAAAGTGATTTCCAGAGTACTTGAAACATCTCGTGGGAATCTAAACGAGGATACCGTGGACCACGCGATAACGGCTTGGAAATACGCCAATGAAGCCATTCATAGAAAATTTCAAGATATGCCTGCCATCATAGTGGATAAATTATCGCAACATCAACGAAGTCTTGAAGCCTACAAATTTGGGAGGGAGGCACTAATAGACCTATACAAGTTAGAAAAGCATACCACCATGACATGCTTTAAGCCTAAGAACCGTGACCTAGACTACGTGACCGATTTGAAATTTCGGATGGCAAAATCCTTGAGACTTGCAGGAAGATACGAGAAAGCTTTGGGCGAGCTCCAAGAGTTGTACAAAGAATATTTTAAAACGTCAGGATTGCAGAAAAAGCATCGTCTAGTTTTTGAAGTGTACTTCGAAACTGGGGAATGCCTTCTCAGGATGGGACGATATGATGAAGCAATAGATGCTTTGGAGAAAGCGAGAGAAGGGTTCAGAATGATTAACAAAGACAAACAGTTAGAGGTGGAGGCTGTATTGGCTTTAGTTCATGGTGAAATTGATACTGTGTCGTCTAACGCGTTATGCGAAAAGCTGCTGTGGAAATGTTATCATGCTCTGGTGTCTTCTGGGAAAAACGAGGCATTGCTAATTAGTACCGCAAACTCATTGGGCCATCATCTCATGAAGCAGGACCGAGTCTCTGAAGCCAGGAAAATTTTAACAGTGAATTTGGAAAGGGAGAAGAAATTTGCTAGAACGAAGTAGTCGCTTTGCGTTCAATGTATGATAGCGGAAAGATTTGACTTATCAGTGAGAATACACTCCCAGTGCCGAAGAATAATGAATAAAAGGTAAACTAGAATTTAACTGTTACTTTAAAAGGTAAATGTAAATTACTCTAAACATGTAAGTGGTATTCATTGAAGAATAAAGTATGCATTAGAAAAGTTTAATTCATGTATCACAGAAGAATTAAACTCAACACTTTTACGCATTCGTGGGTCATGGTTATGATTATTTTTTCTGATTTTCGACGAAAGGCTCTTGATACTCTTTCACACATTCATTGGCTAATTGGACCACGAAAATAGAAAATCGGGTCATAGATATGGGGCATCAACACATTATCTCACACAATACTTATTCACCCAGCATTAATGTATATCTGGATAGACATACACTTCATAAAGTTGCTTCTTACTATTTTTTCTTTACCTGTGCATTTGGCAGTTCAGAAATAGGTAGTTCGTTCCACCTTACTCAACGATCCAGTAAACTATTTTAAGTTGAACGAAGCATGTGTGCGATTTTTGATAATTATCATTATCTGCCATTTATTGCGCACTTATCTCGTCATGTTGTCTGCCCTGTCATACAAAATCCCATTAATTATCTGCTGATTGTAAACATGAACTGACTCTGAAGAAATTATCTTCAGAAGTTATATATTTTACCTTTAAAAAGGAGAATAGAGGCTTTACACCACGGAATGCTCAGTGCCTTTGATAAATTGTTGTCTGCACATTCTCGTATTGAAAAAACAACCCATCATATCACTCAAATTAGCTGTCGCTACCTGATAAGCATTAAACGATAACCTGCATACGCCCACACAAGTACCGATACTGTTTTCATTTAATTAAAGTTATGTAGTCATAAAACTAAAAAGTTCAAATCATTTACCATCCTGCTCCACTTGTGTGCAGCATGCAATTAATGAAGTCATAAGCTGTCCTTTCCCAGGATTAACTTCATATTATTTTAGACGAAATTGTTACAAGAAATGGAATCTAAGGAGATTCTGGAGGAGCTCAAATGTCCGATTTGCTTCGAGATCCCGGAAGATAAAATATTCCTTTGTCGAAACGGACATCCAATATGTGAGAGCTGCTCAGCCAGCTTGAAAATTTGTCCTCAATGTCGCGTGTCGTTTGAAGATATCAAAGTACGAAACCGTACGCTGGAGACCCTTCTAGACACCGTTAAGTTTGACTGTATCTACAATAGTCTGGGCTGCCAAGAGAAGGTTGGAAGGAAAGATATAAAGTCACATTCTATGAACTGCGTGTGCAGGTGAATCTTATTTACTATACGGCCCATAATCTATCAAACCCTCTACTTAATATTTAGCGTAAATTATTCTTTGGTTGCAGTGGGAATGCTGTCAAACTTTGCAAGGAAATTGGCTTCAAGGAATGCGAGTACACAAGCAATCTTTCGGACATTACAGCATCCTTTGAGCACTATACAGCGGAGCATAACTTCACATTCAGAGACATATCTCATTTTCAAATGAATTTACAAAACTTTGACAAGGCTGCAACGAAAATTAAGAAGAAACCCGTGAACAGCATGTGGACTCCTGTGCTTATAACCTGTTCTGATCCGATGAGTTCCAAGGGGTCTCAAGCGTATCTTGTTTTAACTAGGCTTTATGGGAAGGACAAGAGCGCTTCTTGGATGTGTGTACAGCTGTCAAAAATAGGAACGGATAAGACACTTCACGTCCAGTTTGAAATCAAAAGTCTATCGAAAGAGGTTTTATTGTTAACTAATTTGCAAATTGTTAATTATTATCAAAACTTTCCAATAAACATGATTTCGTAAGTGATGACTTTCCGTTTTAGGCAGCAGACCTATCCTGGAGAGTTCCAGCAATTGGTATTGATCAACTAGGAACCATGCTTCCAAAGGCACCTTTCCGGATTCCCAAAGAGCTACTCCAGCAACATTACACACAGAAAGACGGCACTCTATTTGTTACCCTGAAACTTATTCCTTTAGAGGAAAAGCAAGTATTCAATGCACCACTGGATTGCACGCCTTCACTCCTGACGCACATATATTTGGGTCATCAATCGGTTCAAAATGCTTCCGCTGTCGCCACTCCTGACACTCCTCTTATATTTCGTAATGTAAAATGTGAGGATTGTGGCGTCCGACCAATTACCCAAGTTCGATATCTCTGGTTACAAGGAGGGAGGGACAGACAGTACAGCTTATGCAAAGAATGCATTATAACTGGTTCACATGTTGAACAATGGTTTGCCGTTATTCGGAATGTGGATCGACAGAACGAAGCTGTTTTTAAAATGTGGTCCGTGGCTTGTCGGCATCAAATGCAATTTGTTGAAAAAGTGAAACACTACCGGAACACGTAATAAATAATATGCACTTTGTTTTAACTTTTCAGGGAAGAAACCGCTGTAGCTGCTTTCACATACCATGATCCGTCATTTACCCTGGACACCGTAGCCACTGAAGGTTTTGTCGGGAACTTTCTTGCGTCAATGTATTTCCCGAGAGAGTGTGCAAGCACTGACTGTGACCTTGCAGCAGTCGGGACGTGTCTTCAATGTAAGAATGATCAAATGGTCACATTTTGCGAAGCATGTGTGGAGAAACAGTGCCCTGGTCACGTCTGGGCACTTTTTATTGAAGGCATAAATTTGATGAATTGTGTGCAACAGTAAATGATTGTAATAATTTGCCGAGTTATAAAAATGACAAGTATAAAACACATTTAGAAAATGTATTTAAATATATTATTTTATTCCTTCACATTGATTTAATGAATAGCTACATATATTCCCAGTGCAGTTAGAGTCACCTTGTTTTTTGAGAACACGCTATGCAAATAAAATGTCTTTACCTTCAATATTTACAATGCTTTTCTGGTAATTATTATCATTGAAGATCAACTCGGGCTACATAAAAGCATACAGAGTAGAGTGATGATCATTCTTCTTGAATCCATTTGAACCGCTTTCAACGATAGACAGTAAAGAAAAATTTGACCTTGAACTTCTGAAAACGCTTCACAACTACATTTTGGTAGGCTTATGATAAAGATTACATTACAAACGTAGTACATACCGTAATGCATAATGTCGTGCGATATATATATGCACCAACGTTATTCCTCCTGCACAGTCAGCTAGGCTGATAACACTCACGTTCCGATTATATTATAAAACTATTATCAATCAATCATAAAATAAAAATCAATTAGTGAGAGATTGATAAACAGCGAGACTCTCCACATCGCAAAAAGTTTTACTCTTGCACAAAGATCAACACTTTTGCTACACTCACCGGCTTTCATTATCATTAATATCTAACGACAGTGAAGCATACTCTACTAACACGAGCTAAGCTTATTGCACTTATACAAGCATCGAAGTCAACGATGACGCATTCAAACCTGTACAACATTTGATCAAAACAGTTTGGAGATAACATTTCTGTGCTGATAACGTGATAATCTGCCTAAATAATTTGAAAACTCAAAGTTACGTTTCATTTCAAATAATCACTCAAGTCGAGTCCAAACTGGTAAAAAATTGTGAATTTTCTCATCTTCAATGTGTAAGGCATGTAAGTTAACCTAAAACCCATCTGGTTAGAAGCTACTAATTAATTACTTCATTTATAAATTCAGCTGCGTTCGTTAATAACTCAGTTTGAATTAGAAATGGATTCCAAGGAGATCCTGGAGGAACTAAAATGTCCCATCTGTTTCGAGATCCCTGAGGACAAAATATTCCTGTGCCAAAACGGTCATCCCATTTGTGATGGGTGCTCAACCAATTTGAAAATTTGTCCACAGTGTCGTGTATCTTTTGGAGAAGTCAAAGTTCGGAACCGCACTTTGGAGATTCTATTGGACACGTTTAAGTTTGACTGTGCGTACAAGGAGGAAGGATGCCAAGACAAAATTGGGCGAAAGGATTTCAAGTCCCATATTTTCAACTGCCTGTTCAGGTAAAAGCATTATGTAATCAACACATACTAATTCTAGATTAAATAGTAAACACTTTCTTTAATTATCATAGTGGAAATCATATGAAACTTTGCAATGAAATTGGCTTCATGAAATGCGAACACTCGACCAATTTGCTGGACATTTCCGCATCTTTTGAACATTATAAAACGGTACACGAGTTCATTGTCAGGGACGACCTTCACTTTCAGTTTCATTTGGCCAATTTTAATGAAGCTGGTAATAGCGTGAAGGGAAACTCTTTACTAAGTATGTGGACCCCGATGATAATAAACCATGTTTCTCCTTCACAAAATGCGAAGGAATCCGCTGTGTCATCTGAGATGCTTCTCTTAAGTCTATTTCATGAACAGGATAAGAGCATTTCGTGGATGTGTGTTCACCTATCTAGTGACACAGCGGGACAAAAATATTATGCATATTTTGAAATCAAAAGCTTAATGCGAGAGGTTAGTAAAATAGATTTATTCCATCTCATTTTCTGGATTAACTTTTTATTAATTTTCCTTTATTGTTGATAATATTTTGTCTTAGGCGGCTGACTTGTCTTGGAGAATTTCATCAATAGATGTGGGTCAAATGGGAACCATGCTTCCAAGGTCTCCTTTCCGAATCCCAGCTGAGTTACTGAGGCAGTTTTATATGCAAAAGGACGGTTCTGTGTCCATTTCAGTGAAGTTGGTGGCGATGAAAGGAAAGAGCGTTATCACGCTTCATCGTGAACCGTCAATACTGAAATACATTTGCTTACATGACCAGCCTGTCGCTGGCGCTTCTTCGACAAAATGCGAGAACGTCCAGGACGGAACCTCCCATATTGTTGCCTGTGAGGACTGCGGGTTGATGCCAATAGCAGGAATACGGTATCTCAAACTACAGGGAAAGCAATATAGTTTGTGTGGAAAATGTGTTAAAAACGATATCCATTCCGGCCGGCCGTTTGCCGTCATTCGAAATATAGGAGAGGATGAACAACTTATAAGCAATCTATGGTTAGTCTAGAAAAGAAAACTAACCCAAATTCGGATATTCTTGATATTTAAGCAGTTTCAATTGAAGCTTTTTTAATTTATTAGGGTGGAAGTTGTATTAAAGATACTCGCATGCCATGGTATAGAGTGCGCCCCGGATGATGTCAGGAATGAAGACTTCGCAATTGAACTCGTTTCATCCATAAACTTTCCGGAAAAGTGTTCAAATGGTAACTGTGGACTTGTAGCAGTATCGATATGCCTCAAGTGCGAGTTCAAACCAATGATTGCTTACTGCGAAGAATGTATGGAGAGGCAATGCCCGGATCACGTTTGGACTGTTATTACTCAGCGTTAGTGAAAGAAATTATAGAAGGTGCTGGGTTTACTTGAACACACTCTTCCTCGTTGTATTGTCGAACTATGAATATAATTAATTAGTATTTAAAATAATTCCAAAATGCGAAGTAAGTAATAAAATTGATTGAGATAATGAGCGATGGCCAGTGAAAGCCGCACAAGCGCATCGAACAAAGAAACAAGTTGCCTCCGTTGAAATGACATTTTTAAGGTTTAAATTTTATTAAAAAGACATAAAACATAAGACATAAAAAGACATTCGTTCCATGAAAACTGCAGATGTGGATTACGTCAGCATAACTCAAGATTAGATGATGATGATGCATGACGTACAAATGGTAATTCGTGAACGGGATTGGGATAACATAATTTGCAAAAAATAAAATGATAAATCGCTGGTGTAAGAAATTTAAATATAAATTTGGACATACGAATAATTCCTACACTGCCCAGTTTCTGTTTGAAATGCACGGTTGTGGCAAGTAATTCAAAATCCAGTTGTATCAGAAGAAGCATTGCTTATCAATCGAATCAAATTATATCGTCCGAATGCAAATTTGGTGAACTTTGTAACAGTAACGATCACAGAGTAAATTTCTAAAAAGTGAAACACGCTCCGTTGTCCGTATTATCTCTGAATATAAAAATGAAAAATGTATGCATTTTTATTATTATTATCTGAATTGATAGTACCAATTTAATTTGACCATTACCTCCTCTCTAATAATAACAGTAATGATTTTTGAAAGTTGATTGAGACCGACGACATAACATAACACTGTAAACATAGCTATTCTCGAATACGTTTTAACAACAAAAACAAATTCAACGGCATTCAAAATCAACGTACAAAATGTCTACTTAGATTTGAAAACAGTCCCGAATACAGGATGAAAATGATGAGATTATTACAATTGATGGACAGGTACCTTCAACTTTGATGAGCCTGACGCCGTCAGAAGTATTCTTGCACGCGAGCAAATTTAATGACTCCACAATATCTGCCCGAAGTCGATTTCATTTCCTTGGAAGAAGCTTCGGACAGTAATTGTGGACCCTCTGTCCAAATTAAATGTTTCCAACAATCATTGATTTGTTAAAACAACGTTTAAACATCACAGCGTAGTCTGGTCAGATTGTATTGTGGCCTTTTGATATGCAATACTGGCAAAACATATAATTCAAGAATGGTATGCGCATAAATAGTTTCTGGTTACAACTTAGTCATGACTAAGTTGTAACCTTTTAAATACAAAAGGAAATGCAGAATGGTTCTAAATATCAAATTAATTTCATTTATTACATTGAATTACGTTTCAGCAAAATTTCCACAAAACATCCTAATGTTTGGGTCATTCTATAATAGAATAGTTAGCAGTTTCTGCATCGTGACATACATGAAAAGCACCTAATGGCGCGAGCCCGGATTTTCCTAATGCTCACACTCCTGTAAAATCTAGCAACCCGATTTGATATGAAAACATGAACAAGTTTCCTGACCTCGATACCAAATACCAACCCTGCGCTCAACAACCCAATTAGCAAAATGGCGAAAATGACGAGAACATTCCCCGACATGGTCGGAACAATCAGAGGTTGTCTTTCATCACTCAACAACTTGACGTCTTGTCCAATGAACTGCTGCCACCATTCAAATATGAACGCCTGTTGCATTCCCCGTATCCTCTGTCCCAATATGGATGGCAGGATTCCAGTAAGGATGAAATTGTAGTAAGGTGAAAAATATTCCTCCTCCCCAATCTCAACCTGTCCCTTAGCCTCCTTTTCGAGACGCGTCGCAAAATCCTTGCACATGTACGTGGGCAAGATGACGGCCTTCTTCTTGCAGGCGGCTAAGCTACGAAATATTTCGTCTTCATCCTCTTGCCACACTTTGGCAATGAATTCCGAGGTGCCATTTGGATTCACGTCTTCAAGCTGCCGAAGTTTCGCATTTCTCTTAATTATAGATGCCAACTTTGGATGAAAGCCTGAATAGTTTAGCATGGTCTCTTCCACCCTTGTCAGGTTTACGTCCTCGTTCAGGGAGGATATCATGTATGCCTCTGTGAGAGCCGTAATAGAATACTGTTCATCGTTGACAACCATTTCATACGAAAAGTTGCCAGGCTGATGGGTATCAGGACTATCAACGTCCAGATATGTCGCTCTGGTGTATATGATGTACTTGTCAAGCACAAGATTCTCCAACTTCTGGTATGGTAGTACATTTCTTGGCTGGATGACTCTAAACATATTTTCCCCCTTGTATGCATTGTTCAGAATTATGCAAGCCAGTAAGAATGCTGAAGTGGCCAGTTTCACGTGCTCACTGTTGATTGTCTTTCCGGAGCAGCAAATGTCAAGCCCGAGTAGTACTCGGAAGACAACGTCAGTGTACTTCAAGTATCTGTTCACACTAAATGCGCCGGTTTTACCGAGGTGACATACAAGAAATGGGAGTAGAACTACAGTAAGTGACAAAATTATCCACACGTCGTTCTCGAACGCAAGCAGCAGTTCAACAAAGGGCAAAGAAGATAGGCCCCTGCTTCCGCAGCTCACAAATCTAAGCGTTTGAATGTTGTCCTTCACGGCGAGTGGAAACACCCTATATTCCGGACCGTGGTTCTCAACGGAAAGAAAAAATCCGGTGGGCCGGCCAATCTTAGTTTCCCGTTCCCCAATTTTTTGCAGGACCCCATTGACGCACATGAAATCATTTAGGACATCGTAGCTATGATTCTTCAAAATGGACATCCACTCAAATGCGTACGCGTGAGCTAGTCGATCATTCGCAAGTTTGAACGGCATATTGATCCGCGTTCGATTTGACAGTATGACATTGTGGCACTTGGACATATGGGAAAAAGCTGTTAGGGAAGCTTTGTCGTTGGCTTTAAAGGGAGAATTCGTGCTGAAATGGAGTCGCTCGTGAGCATGAGTGCAGTTAACATCTCCAAATTTGTGATTGTCCAAGTTGGTTACACTTGATGGTCGTGCTCTCAATAATCGAATTCTGGGAGTGGCGTACTGGCAATGACACAGAATATAGGCTCGCTTTGGCCGAAATAAGTTAGTCTTCTGTTGTCTAGCCGTCGCCATGGCATTCACTAGCGCGTGTGCGTACGATCCGCTAACCAAAATTTGGTACTCTGCATAATCCCGCATGATGACTAGCTCATGTTGATACAATTTGAGATTGATAAACATATTCACAACGGGTCTGGTTGAAGGAGGTAACATTTGCAGGAATCGGGGTCGACCTAAGTAAATAAAGATTCCTGGGTATCGCTGCTTCCATCGAAGTTTAGGATCTCGAATCATGGGCAAATAAAGTGAGAAATGAACCTGACAGTTCCACGGTTTTGTGAATGACGAAAAGTTAAGCAACTTGTATCGTAATCTGAATTCCGTGGTAAATTGGAATACGTCTATCCAGTTGGTTTGGTACGGATGAGTATCAAAATTGTTGGTAGTTTCAGCAGTGTAGTTGGTGCTGGGCAATGTCCAAATACTTTTAGATTTCTTTGATCCGACGATCCGTAGTCTGCCGGCAACAAATTTTCGCAAAAGAACAGGATAAAGAGCCCTATGTATATCAACATTACGAAAATTGTCCATGAGTACTAAGCCGTTCTGCTTGCCAAACGCTGCAAAATATTTTCGCAAATCGAGTGATGTTGTTTCGGTTAAAAGCGGATTGGTTTCCTTTCTGTGGGAACGATGTTGAGCCGACGGTGACGTGACGGAAAATGTAAACCTGTGTTTTGATTGAACCAATTGATTTGACAGTGCAAAAATGAGTTGCAGGAGCTCCAAATTCATTTTCATGATGAACACGAATTTAAAACAGGCTCTTTTCTCTGTTCAAAATATGATTTATATTTTTGTTGATGTTTTAACGGTCTCAGGAAAATACCTCACGTCCCATGTTAAGATAAAACTAAACTTCACAAAATACATATATATTTTTATGACGATTTCAGGCACATTAATAAAGTGCGGAGCTGCATGATATAAATGAACATGTCTTTAACATTTATGCTATTTGTAATAAAAGTGGACAAAAAATTTCAGTTCCTGTTTTGATGTGGTATGCTCAAAAATAAATGGTGTTTTAACAAGCTATGATCATGACGAGATCATAACTTGGTAGACACTATTTCTGCCATCACGTATTGAATTGAAATGATAATTGCTTTCTCAACGTATAATTACAAGTATCGATTATGTAGTTGTTATGCTGATTCGATCGATCAAGTTATGCTACCGAAAATTTTGAGAATAGCGCGAACAAACACATCACTTAGCAAACACGGCAAATGATCTTGGTATTTTACGCTGAACATCTGTTTTAAGTATATTTTTTATTAAAATTCAAATATTATTTCAGGAAATACACATACATACGTGCAAAAATGTCAAGATTACCGATACTACCTTTTCAAACGGTAGAACTGAATTCGATTACAGAATAAAATAAGTATTGATTACTTTACTGTGACGTTACCTGGAAATTTCTTAAATCGTTACAAGTATTAACGAAAACATGCAGAAAAAAATCTTGGCGGCTTATCTTAGCCCAAAGTTCAGGGTATGTTCAAACAGCGAAATACACTTTTGGTCAAAAAATTTTACGTTTTGCAACAAAACTATTTAGAGTATTTACATTGCTGAAACGCATTTAAGAAGAATCTGATTTTTAAGTATTTGTTTAATTCCAAAGAGCTGTCGGTGTTTACAATTAACCCCAAAAGATATTTCTTCCCAACGGACCTTTTTATTGTAAAATTTCTCTTGGGGCATATAATCAGCTTGTTGGCGTAGAACTTAGCAGTGCCCAAGTAATGTTTATACGCTATTTGAATTGAATCAGGCTTCTACTACGTCCTTACCAAAGATAACTTATTTGAATATCCCATCCGATGAAGTAGAGAAATATGAACACAATTACAAAATCTACTAACCGACAAGGTTGTCAATGATCTCAGGTGTTAGTTTTAGACAATCATAGTTTTAATCAGGTTAGCATGGCATTGTTCAACTGTTACACAAATAACACGAAAGTCGCGCAGTAGGAAAATATAACATTTTTGTTTATTACCAACAGGGGAATAACAAGAGATTTAAAGCTATCCAGGAGCTTCGAAATCGCACGTTTGCGTTTTTTTTCAAAGCACATATTATTACGCGTGTACATCCATCTACTTTGTTATTGGTCATTATTGGATCGTAACGTGATGACGTGTATTAATTTTTTTGCAAATTATGGAGAAATTAATTCACGAAAAGACAAACTGAATAAGTAAAGTGTGTTAAATCTGAAGGTGAATTATCACCCTGATGGATTCTTTACAATAGGGTATTACATAGTAACCTCATATTGATATCGCTTGATATATCAAAATTTATACATCTTTCTTTTGTCTAATTGAGTAGATAATATCACGTCGACTTGATATTTGTCTTCATCTTGAAAACTCGACAATAACAATTTGACAACCAATTGATGGTCATAGACGCCAACACGAAGTCGGCACTGTGAAGAAGATTTTCATTGTATAACAGGTGAGTGCCTTCTGGTCCGTTGTAATTGTGCAGATCGATAAATTAAAGGGGATTGCTGGTCCTTGATTCTTCTATCCTACTCGATAAAATTTTAATTCTAGATTCTGGTCGTCCCGTTTTTAAATAGTTAGAAGTTTGTAACAACAATGTGGTAAATCGTCTCAATAAATAGCGCACGCTTACAGGTTCTTATTAACAAAATTTATTGATCCCACGTCTCTCTTTAATTTTATTTTATAACCGGGCCAACTGGGTTTGCAGTTACGAAGGTGTGAAGCTACAGTTTGGTATTCAGAAGTAAGTCAATTGATAAAGGTTATAATAATTTAATAGGAAGATTGTTATAACTCTCTCCCTTTATTGAAAGCAATATTTAATTTAGATTAATATCATCCGTAGATTAAAATAAATTTGCACAATTAACTTTATTTCCCCCAACCAATCACCCAATGGAAGCTCATGGCATTTCCTGGTTTCTGGAAGAGAACGCTAAAATAAGAACAATACTATTTTCTTAGTCTCCACATATTATACCATGTCGTGAAATGGAAATATTTTAATTAGCTTCGACAATTACAAATAACTACAATAAAGTAAACGCCTTTGAAATTTTTAATTGGAAATACACTACTCAAACCTTAACCAATACTTAATAGAGCAGAGAATTAGAATTATACAACATCAGAAATACTAAACAAAACCAAAATACAAAGACTAATGTAAGTTCATTTTCATTCTTTCATGAATACCTGGCTTTAGTCAGTGAAATTACAATACTATAATTTTAGCAGGCCTAGATATAATCTGACGAAAATTCTAATTGGTTTTGTGTGGCTTGGCTTGTAATAAGAAGGCAATAGTTTTAGTTATCCGTTTGCCAAAAGCTTCGACTTCTGTTAAGCTCAACGTCGGCGAATGAATTTTTTACACCACGGACAAAATAAGTGTCCCAAAGGCTGTCCCACGGCTTCCTTGGCGATTTCATTTCCCAGGAAGTGGCTGAGGACAGTAATTGTGGACCCCCCTTGTTGAGGTCAAATTCAATTAACAGATGTTCATTTGGTTATGCAGCGTTGAAGCAGAACTGATAGCTAAGTTATTTTATATTGTCAACTGCAGAAAATTATGTCTATTAAGTTGCGACTTATGTTAAAATTTAATTGTCGAAGTAGCATACGTATTTATATGCAAATTTTCTGCTATCCTCGACATACCCAGAATACAATTTACAGCACTCGGTGTTACATGGGTATGTGGTAATCACAACCTTTCCTATATTTCGCACAACTCATTGTCAGCTTTCCACCAAGTTCACTTTTACTCTTAAAAAGATTGGGAACCTGTGGCACACAAGTCTACACAAGATGGCCGAAAGGAAAATGTTGAGCTAATTATCTGGAACCTTCCAGTGTCATATTTGTAGATTGCAATTTTTAAGCACATCACACATCTTTTGCGTAAACATCATTGGGATTGTAAGTTGATTTGGAACCCAAATTGTTGCGATGTTTAAACATTAGATTCAAAGCTGATAGTCCACGACGTCACCCCGAAGATAGTGCTGACAGAAATCAATTTGCTAGGCTAACATGTTCAGGAAATGTGACGGGTTGGTTTTCTAGGTAACAATGTTCATAAGAAACTCACTCAATTAACGTAATTGTACAATGTAGAAATGTATACTCGCTGTCCACAACACATTGTTGTCAACAATAAAATTAAGTATGCTTAACCTGGCTGGTAATTATGTAATTGCATATTGAACTTTCATAAATTTGATGTAATAAAATTTGATGTTATGCCGACAACAATAATTTACTTATCTGGCAATGATCAACGATCTGTTGTATTTTCAATACTGAAATAATAATATTAATATTTAAAACTTCGAACACGGTTTAAATTTTTGGGCTCACAGTTTATCAGTTTTTGCCAGCATGCAGTTCAGTTGTGCGGATGCTGAGCTATGGACATGCAATAAGGAGCCGCTAATCACTTTTTAGATCAGTTGATTACTTTCAGTGCGCGATAATTACTTTTTGTCCAAGAAAATTACTTTTTGTACAAGATAATTACTTTTTGTCCAAGATAATTACTTTTTGTCCAAGATAATTACTTTTTGTCCAAGATAATTACTTTTTGTCCAAGATAATTACTTTTTGTCCAGATTATTACTTTTTTGTCCAATATAATTGCTTTTTGTACCAAGCTATTACTTTTGTCCAAGATAATTACTTTTTGTCCAAGATAATTACTTTTTGTCCAAGATAATTACTTTTTGTCCAAGATAATTACTTTTTGTCCAAGATAATTGCTTTTTGTCCAAGATAATTACTTTTTGTCCAAGATAATTACTTTTTGTCCAAGATAATTACTTTTTGTCCAAGATAATTACTTTTTGTCCAAGATAATTACTTTTTGTCCAAGATAATTACTTTTTGTCCAAGATAATTACTTTTTGTCCAAGATAATTACTTTTTGTCCAAGATAATTACTTTTTGTCCAAGATAATTACTTTTTGTCCAAGATAATTACTTTTTGTCCAAGATAATTACTTTTTGTCCAAGATAATTACTTTTTGTCCAAGATAATTGCTTTTTGTCCAAGATAATTACTTTTTGTCCAAGATAATTACTTTTTGTCCAAGATAATTACTTTTTGTCCAAGATAATTACTTTTTGTCCAAGATAATTACTTTTTGTCCAAGATAATTACTTTTTGTCCAAGATAATTACTTTTTGTCCAAGATAATTACTTTTTGTCCAAGATAATTACTTTTTGTCCAAGATATTACTTTTTTGTCCAAGATTCATTACTTTTGTCCAAGATATTTACTTTTGTCCAATACTTACTTTTTGTCCAAGATAATTACTTTTTGTCCAAGATAATTACTTTTTGTCCAAGATAATTACTTTTTGTCCAAGATAATTACTTTTTGTCCAAGATAATTACTTTTTGTCCAAGATAATTGCTTTTTGTCCAAGATAATTACCTTTTGGGGTCCAGATATTGCTTTTGTCCAAGATAATTGCTTTTTGTCCAAGATAATTACTTTTTGTCCAAGATAATTACTTTTTGTCCAAGATAATTACTTTTTGTCCAAGATAATTGCTTTTTGTCCAAGATAATTACTTTTTGTCCAAGATAATTACTTTTTGTCCAAGATAATTACTTTTTGTCCAAGATAATTGCTTTTTGTCCAAGATAATTACTTTTTGTCCAAGATAATTACTTTTTGTCCAAGATAATTACTTTTTTGTCCAGAATTAATTGCTTTTGTCCAAGTAATTCCTTTTTGTCCAAATAATCTTTTGTCCAGATATTACGGTTTTGTCCAAGATATTGCTTTTGTCAAGATACTTACTTTTGTCCAAGATAATTACTTTTTGTCCAATATACTTACTTTTTTTGTCAAGATAATTACTTTTTGTCCAAGATAATTACTTTTTGTACAAGATAATTACTTTTTGAATCCTGGATCAGGATAATTTCTTTGCAGGATTAATCCCAAAAACACAGCCTGTCAACAAACATTTGTTTGTAAGTCACAAAACGACCAAAACTATTCGTTTGGTTGAGGCACTAGTAAGAGTTGCTAAATTTTCTGAAATTTTTAATAATTTCACTTAAATATTTACGATGAAATATATATACGTTTTCTGCATCTTCGTACTCATTTTGACATTAGTTTCATATGCAATTGCATCGAAAGGAAATAACTACCGAATCGTTGAATTCGTACACTACTATAAAATGAATTCAAATCACCCTGTCATTACAAGAGCCCTTCCTAAAAAGTTTCGTTCCCAGTTCAATCAGGACTATTCAAATACGAATTTGGCAGATAAAGTTCAAGATGTTGATAAAATAGTCAAACGGATGTTTGAAAACGAAAACAAAATGTTTGTGCATGTGACAAATTTCCGACGGGTAGACCTAAAATTTGGAAATATTCCAATAATTCTGCGACATTCAGTACCTTCTCTCATGACTTTCTTCCATGTGCATGGACGTTCTGGAGGAAGTTAAGTTTCTCAAACATTTTAAAATTGTGTATCTATAGCTTCAAGATTATGGAAATATTAAAACCTAGTTTTCTTATCTTACAGACTTGTAGGTAGCTCGAAAAAGTCTCTCATTTGGATAGCATTGCGGAAAAGCAATTTCACCCGCGACAGAATCCCGGGAAGCCAGTGCCCACTGGAAATAACGTATACGCGCACAAATCTCACAGCATTAAAAATAATGTTTGCAAACTGTAATGAATTGAATTACTACACCTTTACATCTACAATAAAACCATGGAACTACGAACTGAAGATTGGGATATACCCTCCATCCTATTCACTTGTAGGAATATCGCTTCCGAGATGTACCTACACAACTGACGTCTGCGAATTGCCATATCCCACCATATGGTATTACTGGCAGATTACGGACATGCTAAGTCGGACATTTCCATCCTCAAACATGATATATAATCTACTATTGGTAGACTCGCAAACTGAAAATGTTTTACTGAAAAATTCAGATCTTGTTGCATCTCGTGTTTCAGATCGATTCTTTCCTACTATCTATAATGAACTCGTCATTTACCAAAACCTCGAGACTGTAACCAATGAAATGGTAACGTTGAAGACTCCATTGGGGTTGAGACCTGGTGAAATGTTAAAATTTAGAACCAAGAACTACCTTCGGCTCGTTGAGTATTTTATTGAGCCAAAATCGTCAATCCCTTGTGAATTAGATTTAGGATTGAAAGTTAATTTAAACTCGCTAGGCAGTGGAAGCATTGAGACGCTTCATGCGCAACTGTGGCTCTCAATTCTTGAAAACTACACCATGTACATTGACCACGCACGAAAGAATCCGCGGTCATTTATGTATGCGCCTTTCCATGCTCCCTTCTGCATGAATGGCAAACAGCTTGAAACTGATTTCAATGCCCCACAGGAAACATTACTTCTAGATATTGCTGCGTACTCTGGACCCACAAATTATATCAAAGGCGCACATGCAATCACACAAGATACATGGCGCGGTCTACGATTCCTAAGTTGTGGTGAAAGAGATGTGCCGGAGTTGCCATTCTCCGAACTCGTAAATATTTTTGACCAATACATCTGGATGGGAATAGCTATTTGTATTGCTACACTTGTTGCCCTTCTTCGCAGATTGGGTCATCAGTGGCATTGTGTAATGGCGTATGTTAAAATCTTGTTGGAGCAAGGTAATCCGTTTCCAGATAAGGTGATATCGCAGCGATCCATTTCAACATTAAATGTTCTCACACTCCTTGTAGCTATTGTCTTGTGCAACGCGTACAAAAACGTAAACGTGTACAACATGATAGCTCCTAGGATCCCAGCTCCGCATCGAACATTCCATGAGTTACGGAATGAAAATTTCACCATTTACTCCAGACTTGTATTTCAGGATCTCTACTTCCGGTTCCTCCAAGTTCCAATTAACTTACACAATTCCTACGCCAGACGATACAAATTAGGTCCTCTTAAATGGGAAGCGAGCGTACATCAGGATCACGTGGACTTGCATTACTATGTGATTGGAAATATACCATTTTCAACGCCAAAAATAAACTATCTGAGTTTCTCAAATGAATTGTCCTATTTGTTACACAACTACTATCGTTACAAGAACGATTCTGTTTATGAAGCAATTACTAGCTCAAGTCGATTGCATCCTGATTCCGGAGACACTTTGGTAGCTACCTTGATACGAAACGGAACTTTCAACTTGTATCGGCAAGCTGAGCTGCCGAAATTGGTGAAAAGCGTGAGAGAATGTAACAAAACTGCAGTCATCATGCCTTACTGGATGTGCCTCCAAGAGATCAAGAAAATGCTGAGAGAAGGCTTTAGTCATGTCAGTTATGGGAAGGAGAATTATTTTGACAAAACCGTCTTTTCCAACTTGGCGGGATTTTGGCCGCCATTCTTTATCCGGAGATTGAAGATAATGATGGGAGAGTCTGGAATATGGGCAACTAAAGTCAACGTGCTGTTGAGCACGTTATCGGCCAACATTGACGAGGAGTTACGAGGGAACCAGCTATTGAAACCTAATATGCAGGGAAATATTCTCGTCATATATACCTTACTATTTTCGGGGTTTGCAATGGGAATAATTGCTTTCGTGCTCGAAACTATAGGTTTAACTGTTATAGCTCTTTACAACGTGATCCTCGAATTGAGTCGCATTGGAAAATCAGTCTGCGTCTTTAGCTACTTTGTGTTAAGGTATGTAAAAGTTGTTATTAGTAACTGGTTGATGGATATATTTTCCTTTGTGGTAAGTACAGTTAGAAGGATAGCAGTGGCATTTAGTTATTACAAATCTTAGAATTTCGTCCATAATTAATTTTAAGGTTGAGCGATAGTGACGTCGAAACAACTTATACGGCAGCATGGACTGTATTTGTAAGAAGACAGATGTGCAACATAGTGGCTTTATCAGATCAAAGGAGTTGAAATGTAGTTGCAATAACCGGTCTAGACCTGGTTAGAACTTACTGTAATTAGTTCATCACTTACTTACGGCATTAATTATTGAGTCAAGGTAATTTGAAATCGAACGCCACTTGCTCCCAGCAATGCAGCAAAAAGCTATGCTATGTGTTTTTGTGCTATGTGCAAAATAGTTGCATTTACATGAGAATATGATATTGTTCTTGTTGTGCTGTAAAACAAATCACATTGATTCGTACATTAATTTAGAAGGATACAGTACAGTAATATAATCGACATCGACAATATATAATATATAGAAGGACGAGGTATCAGGCTGCTGCTGGTAGCATGTGTTTTTATTTGTGCTCTCTCAAATTCTTTTTTTTAAACTGGAAAATTCGATTTTAAAAATTACAACAGTAATGTAAATCATTGACCGTAGTCCTGTGACAATGGGAATTTGTGTAAATTGATTGTATAGTTTAATTTTTATAGTTTCTGACAAATTTTTCAGTGACTCTGCAGCTATCCTTTTTGAGCACTTTTGTAATATATACTTGTAGGAATGTACATTTGAGTATGATGGGTGACGAAGCTCCGCCTTTACAGGTAGTAGTATGTGATTTACTGACTAGTGGTGTACATGCACTTATCACTGGTAGGACAGCTGACGATATCTCTCTCTGTTTCTCTAAATTCTATAATGCCTCTGAAGTATCAGAGGCAAGAGATAGACTTAACTCGATAGGAGGCAACCTTGGAAAGCGATCAGCTCCTAGAGATGCAGATGCAAAACAAAAGCATGTTTTGGAAATTGTGAAAGTTTTGAGTACACTTGACTGGAAAGTAAAAAATGTCACCTTTGCAGCATCTGACCTGACTCGAGTTTGCAGTGTACCAACGAACATTGATGACAAAATACAGCTTCGGACGGAAGTTGCATGCCTAAGAAAAAAGTATGATGATCTCGAGAAAATGTGCAAGGAAATGATTGACATGATAAAATCAGTGTCCACCAACGTGGAATCTTCAACAACTAGCCTCCAAACCTCTCTTCAAAATATGCAGAAAATAGTGACGGATCCAATGCCAACAGCCTCCACTCCTTCAGCACAGAACGCCAACCTTGTGACAAACAACAAAGAAGTCAATGGAAACAAAAACCTGTGGAGCGGCATTGTGCGTAGTAATATGGGACGAGGCCAGCGACAACCTGCAGCCAACAGACTTCGTTTTCAAAATGTACCACTGAGCCCATCTGATCCGAGAAGCCGCCAACCTTTACACAACAACGACCCCCACCAAGTCCCTCAAACCAGCGAGGATCCAAAGAAGATTGTCGACAGGTGGGAAGTTGTGAAAAATCGGAGAATCAGAAAGGAGCTCATCTTAGGGACAGGACAATCATCATCTTCAATCAGACCAGTAAAACCAGTTAAAATTACGTCAGTATTCTTGACCCGCTGTGAACCAGATACCGGAATTGATGAAGTGAAAGATTACCTTGTAGACGCAAATTCTTGGGATATTTGTGAAGTAGTCAAATTGAATACCAAAAACAGCACGTATTCATCTTTTCGCATTGATGTGAAGCACTCCATGGATCTCTCCGAGGATAACATTTTACAACCCCAGAATTGGCCACCTGAGACATATGTTCGGAAATTTCATCGCGCAAGGATAACGGGACCAAAAAGGTCTGTGGGTGCAGGTGAGGACACTAACGATGATTAGTCTCATGACATGGAATTGCCAGGGCATCAAAACAAATGCCGCCTGGTTACAAAGTGTGGTCAGTGATTTTGACTTGATTGCATTACAAGAAACTTGGTTATTTAACTTTGAATCAAATGTGCTTAATTTTGATAATAAATTTTCTGTGATACATTCAAGTGCCATGCCAAATGACAGAAAATTAAGTGGACGACCTTATGGAGGGTTGTGCTTTATGGTGAACTCTAGTCTCATGAATTATGTTAAGATTTTGAAAACTGCTGATACCCGGCTTCTTGCAATTACAGTTGATTTGGGCGAGCGATCAATTCTCATTGTCAATGTATATCTACCTGTAAATTGCACACAGAATGAAGACCTGATCTCGCAGTATATTGGTAAGATTAACGGTCTCATAGTGAACCATGCTGGTCCGGCTGTAGTAATGGGAGACTTTCATTTCCCCTAACTAACATTTCCCCAAATCATCAAAACTTTCAAGAGTTATTTCAATTCTGTAGTGATAATGACTGTCTCTTACATGACATAGATTCGCTGCCAAGTGACACAGTGACGTTTGTTAGCAAAGGTACCGGAACCTGCAGCTGGTTGGATCATGTGATCATATCCAGCAGTATCCTTAATTTGGTATCTCAAGTTTCACAGCCCTATCAAATCACGCCGAGTGATCACATTCCATTATGTTTTAAACTTGAACTTTCATTGGCTCCACATGTTAGTGCAAGTTCTAAAAGTGTGAGTAAACTCCAATGGCGGAAAACGACAGCGGAGGATAAGATGGCGTTCAATGATGAGACTTATCAGTTTCTAACTAATTTATCTGGGTGGGTTTTGTGCACGCAAAAAGAATGTTCTGACCTTTCACACCGACAATCGATCTCAGATGTTTGTACTATCCTTACTTCCTGTTTGAGTAAATGCGAAGAAAGGCTACACAAAAAATCTCAGACAAGGGCAATGACTCACCGACAAATTGCTGGCTGGAATACCTATGCCAAATCCAAGTATGCAGATTATAGGACAAGCTTTCTTATTTGGAATAGTAATGGAAGGCGAAATCCTGTGCACTATAACGACATGGTCGAGAAGAGAAAGAAATTTAAAAGTGCTTTACAGGCGCTGCGACGACAAAAAATGAGGATATTGAATGATGACCTTGCTTTATCGTATCACGGTAGAAACTTTTATCAATTTTGGAATAAAGTGAAGGTTACCAGTAAAGATGCAGTCGTGAACTCGAGTGTAGTAGGTGGCGTGAGTGGTGACAAAAATATCTGTGATATGTGGGCTAAGCACTTTGAAAACATCTTTAAAGGATGCAGCACAAAAACTGTACATAAATGTGATAATTGTAATCGACATGGATCGTTTCGTGTATCGTCGGATAATGTCTCAGACTGTATCAAACTCCTAAAAAGTGGCAAGGCTGCAGGACCAGATGGTTTGTCAGCTGAAACTTTGAAACATGCCCATCCTGTTATAAGTAAAGTTATTTCAAATCTGTTTAACGCGTGTCTGGCACATGGCTATGTTCCAGATATTATTATGAGGGTATCGGTGGTTCCTATTTTAAAGAGAAATGGACTAGACGCTACTTTAACAAAAAATTATCGACCTATTGCCTTGGCCACTGTTTTGTCAAAAGTGTTTGAAATGCTCATATCCCGCAACTATGTATCAAACCTGTACACCCAGCCTGGTCAATTCGGATACAAGAAGAAAGTAGGCACGGAGACAGCGATATTTACACTGAGGCAACTGTCTCATCATTATCTTCGTAGGAACACGCCTGTCTATCTGTGCTATTTAGACGCGACTGCAGCTTTCGATACTATTCCGCATAAACTACTTCTCGACAAGCTTTGCCAACGGGGTTTAGATTATGAGACAATTAACTTTCTCCAGTTTTGGTTTAATGAGCAAATGTTTGTATGTCGCTGGAGAAATGAAACTTCCAATAGGTTTGCTGTTAGAGTCGGTGTACGCCAGGGTGGATTAAATTCTAGTCAGTACTTTGCAGTTTTCATGGACGACTTATATGTACAATTGCAAAACACTGGAATTGGGTGCCACGCTGGATCCATAATTTGCAATTATTTAGCTTATGCAGATGATATTGTTTTAATGACGACCACCATCGCAGCAATGAAAAGACTGTTGAAAATATGTGGAGAATATGGAGAATCTCATAATATAACATTCAATGGTGCAAAATCATTTCTACAGTGCTTCATCCCAAAGTCCATGAGTGATGAGGAAAGGCCATTATTAGAAATGAACGGACATTCTATTCAATGGTCAGATTGCGTAAAGTATCTGGGTTATGAGATTAGCTGTTGGGATCGTGACGTGGCTGAGTTGACAAGACGGAAAAGAGAGCTCTACATGCAAGCAAATCTTGTTCGTTCTCGATTTGGTACGTGTAGTGTGGATGTTAAAAAATATATCTTCAAAACTTTCTTCAGCAACATTTACTGCTCCAGTCTCTGGGTGCCCAATTTGACAAAATTTGTGAATGCGGTGAAAGTGGCGTACAATGATGCTTTCAGAATCATGTTCTCGTACTCCAGGCGGTGCAGTGCAAGTGAAATGTTTGCTCAGAATGGCGTCTCAGATTTCAATGCAGTCCTAAGAAGGTCTACGTTTTCTCTGGCGTCCAGACTTGCTGTATCGAGCAATCCAATTTTGGTCAACATTTATAACTCCAGAATCTTTTTAAATTCTTCTTTATATAAATCATGGAGAATCATTCTTCTTCGTGAGTCTACGTATGGAGCTGAGCTGGACCTATACAACACTCTAAATGCTACGCTAAATTAAATTCTGTGAATATGTAATCAGTTATTCCATCTTGATGTATTATGCTAGTAATATCGAACTTAATTAATGTTTTTGCAACATTCTGGTCTGATGTTGGCAATGCTATCAGAAAGCTATTGCGTGGTTCTGCCTTAAAATGCATTCGCATGCGGCTAGTTGCTGAAGCAGAGCCTTCATATGACCTTGTGTTGCGTAGTTAACTTGCATATTGTCGGGTGGAATCCCAATATTATTTGTTATGAATTGTTGAATACTCAGACTGTTGTATATTTACATATATCTTATCATGACCTAATTATGTAATATCATCAACCAAACATTTTCTATTACTTCTTCAAAATATGGATTTGTCAGTACTGATTTATCTGCAATAAAGGAAATTGAATTGAATTGAATAATATACAGTAAAAATAATACATTGATTTCCTTCATGTACACAATTTAATCTAAATATATATATATTGTTCGTGTCTTAAGGTTCTTATATTGATGTTACATGGTTATGGCATATTCGAAATGGTCGTCATTCAAAATTCTCTTACCTAATAGCCAAGTACGTTTCATGCGACAGTTGAGTGTTATTGCCATAAACGGGTAACTATTCTTGTACTAAAATAAATTTTTCATGAATAGTTCCTGCACTAGATCGTTTTATGTAGATAATTATCATTTTTAGCCATTTAACATGCTTTCTTCTTCAACAAAATCTAAATAAATAAATTTCTAATTCAAGGTTTCAATTCTTTTACGTATTCTTGAGCGTACGAATTTAACCGAATCAATTTATGTTTAACGTTCTATCGAGGTGCATTTCATTTTTTAAATTTCATTTTTTGAACTGGTGGCCACGGACGTCAGTGAAGCGTTTGATACGTCGGGAATAGTTTTTATTTTCAACAGGTTATAATTAGTTTTTTATCTGTGGGGCGTAAAATTGTACAGAAAATGGAATACTAATGCAGACATTGGCTTCAAAACTATTATTAGGGACTGACTTATTAGGGAGTACTAGTGCTACCTTATAATTTTGTTCTGCATGTCCGTCCGTGTGTCCATCCGTGAGCGCGACATCTTCCGAACGGAACTGATTTTTTGAATTCTGTTTTTGCAATGGGTTCCTAAGCTAAGCACATTGGGACGGGCTCCATTGATTTTCAACCCTCTAGGTCAAAGTCAACCGTTAGAAACCCTCACGAGGTCAATTTTTTTTAATGAGAACACATGTCAATTTTCACATCATTGGACTCGTCAATGAACATAACGCATAGATTTTTTAGGTCATTTTGAGCTCAAAGGTCACCGTTTAACGGTAATGACGCTTTGAAAGTTTTTCGTTTTTGCACTTTAACTTTTTAACACAGGTGTTTGCTGAGGTGCTCCATTTTCATTTTTACAAGAACCTAGTTGAATTATTAAAATAATCTCTTGTCTTTTCATGTGGTGATAGAATAAATCCAATATCGGTGTGAATTTAGCTAATTTGCCGGAACTAAAATTGTACACGCAAATGCAACAAATTTTAAAACCATGCAAACACTGAAATGCAGGAAATAAATTGAGGGTGTTTAATGGAAAAGCCTGGATGGTAATACCACTAATTGGATGGTTTTAATTAATCTATTTGACTGAATAATGCCGTGAGAATTCTATACATATTTTTTCAAAACTTGAAAATGTGATGTCTCTTGAATTGATATTCGCTGACGCCGATATACCTATGACATATTAGTAAATTAATAATCTACAAACAGGTCTGCGGCACGCTCTGGAGAGTTTGAGTAAATATATCGGTTTTATGGTCGGTGTCAATAATCCCCAAGTCCAAAAATAAAAAGCAAAAATCCCTAATTCCAATAATCCCCAATCCATGAAGATAGGAGGGCACTCTGCCATTAAATTTTAATAATCTTGAACAATATATATAAATGTGCTAAGTATGAAAATCAATTCGTCTTTTTCTATTCAAAACAACAGTCCTTCCTGGGATATTTATTTGTATCATCCAGTCTTTATTTGTATTTAACTTTGAATCAGATAACATTTTCTTTAAAAAAAGTTATGATCCGCACACCTTTCATTCTTTCTATTTTAATTGATAAATCGTGGCAATTAGACTAATTCCCTACACCTGAAAGGAACTGAATATTAATACCGAATTGAAGGTGCTTGACGTCACAGTAGAGAAACTACTTGCCAGAATAAAGGTAAACTTGAACAGGTGATTGGGACTGTCATCTGTCTTATTGTAGTAGTAGTCAAAAGTTGTGAACTGCGAAGAAATAAACTGCGAGTATTTAAGATTGAAGAACTGGTAAGCTATTGCCTCACTTGCAATAATTATTGATGTTATTGTAATCAGTTAGTGGTAAGTACTTTTACTGGATTATATGTAAGGATAATTTCAATACCAATCTTGACAGAGTTGTGAAACAAATATTCTACATTTACACTGTCGCTTGCATGAAGCTTGTAATTATTTTTCGTGAAACCATAATATAATATTTGTCAATTCATTAACAATCCAATAATTGTAAACAACATACATATTGTCCCTATAATTTGTAATTACGGTTCTGGTTTTTTGGAAATATTCTTATTATGCAATCATGACTACTCCGAATTTAAAGAAAGTCTTTGTCCACGACGTCAGCAGTAGGTTTATGCTGCTGGTTACAGCTTCTACTCTCAGTAGGTCCAGACTAGTCGCGATGCTGTCGTATATTATACTTCAAAGTAAGTTTCACATGTGTAGGGAGATATGTACTTATGTTGGGATTGAGGTAGAAATCTTAATGATATTCATTATTAGTTAACTATAAAAATAGTCGGAGAATATTATATTATTCAAAATTCCACTTTCAATGCTTATGATCAGCAGTTAAACTGCTTTTGTATGTGTGAAATTTCCGGCTAATTATATTAATATATATGTATATGGATTACTACATACACACGTACATTAAATGAAAATTGAAACTCCCACTTTTAACAACGTACAAACTGATTTCGCATCTGGCGATAGGTTTTTAGGTTTGTACAGAAATTTAATATGATATACATACGTTAAATCCGTGAGATCACAAAAGCAAAGTTCACTACTCTAGAAAAAGTATTAAAATGGTACAATCATATTGACGAGCTTTGAATATTTGGGGTCGCCTAATTTCACCGATGATACTAATAAACCAATAAACCCTCAAAATTGTTCAAAGTTGGTATACTTTTAATATGAGTTCAACGTACTTCCGCTAAAACCGATATGAAACGTGTGAAAACGATAATGATTTCAAATAAATTGGTTGCCACTGCGGCAGCAACAACGTTTCTGCTTGAAGGTTTGATTTAAACTACAACCGATCATTATTTTGTTTTTTTTGCGACCAATTGAAAAATTATTAGATATGTGCATGCATAGTTTAAAATGTTACAAAACGATTTCCACAATACCACTTTTTGAATTTTACAGTCGTCCCATTATGGCTTGATGTTACAGGTGTACTTCATTTCAACTTTTTCAAAAACTTGATGGGATGATACTTTTAAATTGATGGTCTCTCACGCCAACACTATGTATGACATGTGAGAGAATCGTAGGTGTTTTTACAGGTTCGAACGTGCCATTGATTGCATTAGATACGGTGTATGTTGTATTCAATTCTTAGCTTGTAAATTATTTTTACTAAAATTAAACTGACACGTTAAGATGACACGTTAATTTCAATATCAATCTCGTTAGAAAAATTACAAGTTCTGCAAAAATTTAACTGCCCGTTTGACATTTGTGTGAATCCTCTCACAATTTCCTAAGAAATGCTACTTTTAGTATTTCTTCATTCTTTTGCAACCATGCTGAGGCATGGATTAATGAGTTTTGTAACAAGAAAGGGAAAGTTACCAACTAAATGGAAGGTGGTTACCGGTATGTTCGAACGCGAGAAATGCTTGAATGTCGAAGAAACAGTTAATTTATGGCTAAATATTAAATTACTAGCAGGTGAAGGTTTGACAATTAAAAGTTACACAGCTATTGAGCTAATCTCATTCTTTTCGCGCACCTACTAGATTACATTGCTGACCCACCTGTTTTCTTCCATTACACAGTGCTCTTCCATTCTAGTAACGACGGCAGTTTTTGTCTGTGCTAATCATTACATTAACGGTCTATTACATGAACATGAAATTGATACATTGTCCTGGAGTATTCAAGTCCAATCTAAAATGAATTGCAACATGTCGACACAAAACGCAACATGCAAAATCATTTTAACCGTGGTTAGGCTCATTTAAATATTTGATTTATACGTCTTTTATACTTCTGACTTTGGTTCATAAAATCGTGGGAACATGGTCGATTTTACCAAACCTGAAAAGAAAGCAAAACAAGTTTCAAACAATTGGTGGACAATTACGCCGGCACAAGGTAGACACTGTCGATGAGGATATTAATTTGCAGCAGGTCGCTGCCTGGCATTTCTTGACGTGCTTGTGTAATTGTACTATTCTGTAAAGTAGAACGAGGTTGCCATTGAATCATTAAGAGCTACTATTCGTGTAATCAGCATGCTCCGTCAAAAAATTTTGGAAAGTGAAAAATTGGTATCAGGTAACAAAGAATACGCTATTTCTCATTCAATGGTATCAGTTTCCGAGCCACAACCCTCATTTTCCTTGAATTATGGTGTCGAAAATCATGGAAAAGTCGTTGTGCGGTATCCACTGTAAATCACGCAATTTTAAAGATAACGGCAAAATCTCTTCTGCACTGCAAAGAGGATGGAAATATCTTTGTAGGAAATTCAGGGTTTTGTAAAATTCGTTGAAATAGTTTTAAAAACTCGATTTGAAATTTGCATAAAACTTGCTTAATTTGCAAGTGAGAAAAAAATAATTTTTTGTCGATACTTGCAAATATTGGCGTTCCAGTTCATTATATGAGAGGAAAACTTGTTAATCGTTTCGACTTTATACATTATTTTGTGTGAATTCGCATTCTATGAATTAGGTTGTATATTTACTAATTGAAATTTACATATCATATGGTGACCGCAACGCCAACATTTGCAAGTATGGACCAAAAATTATTTTTTTCTCAATTGCTAATTACGCAAGTTTTATGCAAATTTCAAATTAAGTTTTTTAAACTATTTCAACGAATTTTACAAAACCCTGAATTTCCTACAAAGATATTTCCATCCTCTTTGCAGTGCAGAAGAGATTTTGCCGTTATCTTTAAAATTGCGTGATTTACAGTGGATACCGCACAACGACTTCTCCATGATTTTCGACACCATAATTCAAGGAAAATGAGGGTTATGGCTCGGAAACTGCTATCAATGAATGAGAAATAGTGTATTCTTTGGTACCTGATACCAATTTTTCACTTTAGAAAAATTTTTGACGGAGCATGCTGAATACACGAATAGTAGCTCTTAAGGAACTTATTAGATTTAGGTATTGATTATTATCCATCACTGATGGGTGTTAGTTAAAAAGTAAAGCTCATGGACCTTCGGTTTTGCTTTTCGGGCGGTAACTTATAATTACGCTGTTGTAATTAGTGAGTGTATATTTCGTGCACTCACTGAGGGACCATAATGAATGTGGCCAATAGTCATTAAATCCAAGAGGCTCATATGCGCTCGATCCCCGTACTTGTACATAGCTTTTCATATATTTTGCTTCATACGTATATGGATTTTGAGCCATATTCATTTTGATTTCAGGGTAGGTAACATGTGAGTCTAGTATAATATATATTCTTGATACAAATATGAAATAATTAGTGTGCAATTCAAGTGTCGCTTATAGCTAGTATCTATGAACTGTTTCTCGTGAAGCTTTAATTTTGGCGGCTTCCAAAACACTCAGCCATCAAACATGTCGACAAAATATAATTTTTCTTTGAACAATTAAGAAAAGGGTTTTAGATCCAATGGTAATGAAATCGAAAAGTAAAAATACAGCATAATTTGGGTACATATGCATGTACGTGTAATGTAATGAACTAATTAGAACGGTATAGTATACATTTAATTCGAAAACATATTTCGAAAATAATGACACTGTTTGGCTACTAATGTTGGTGTCTACTCCCAATGGAAACTTCCTCAACATAAATTTCAATATGTACAACTGAATATGTTATGTATGTATGTTACTCAAAATTAAAATATATTTGTCGTACAGATTTCGTGAATCCATGAATTTCTAATCTCATCCCTATCCTGTTATATTGTCTCAAGTACAAAATAGGGTTGTGGCTTGTCGTCATTTTACACAACGATAATGAACGCATAATTTTACTTTATTCAAAGTTGATGAACTTACTAGCAATACAACATATTAACGTACTTGTGTCACCGTCAATTAGAATGATGTCACCAACTCCGGATGGATAAAATGTTAACAAAACTTGACCACAAAATGTACATACTTGATTCATTAATATATCATGATGAATATTTACATCGTAATTGTAAAATGTGCAAATGATGTAGTTTGACGCCACAACTATGCCTCTACATCTAATGAAACTCTATATTACGGCAAGATACTCGTGCACAGGAACAGTTAATTGTAATTGTCATGTACTTATAATGTAAATTGTGTTGGATATGAAAATAAATTTATCTTGTATTTCTATAATCACGATGACAGTTTTACAAGCTTTGCAGAGAGATGATTTTCCTTACATGACCAACTAACGTTGTTTTGCAGTTTTAATTACTTCGTATTTTATATTATCTGTACATCTGATGAATTAGTTTATCCAACGCATTTTACATCGAAGTGCTTTGATTATCTTAACGTTAACGGACAATTATATCAACATATATGTAATTTAATTACGAACCAACAAATCGTTTTGACATATTGCTGTCCAAACTTATCAAAGCAAGTTAGAACTTTCCGCTAGCCTACATACAAACAACACATACAAGATAACCTAAACGTAATACATGATCACAATTAGCGACTCTCAAAAAATACTGGGATCGTGCATTTTTCATTATTCTTAGTTTCGTTGATAAATTCTTGATACTTTGCCTGATTTTCCAAAAGCTGGAAAAAACTAACTGATTAACAAAATTAATGGTGAGTGAAGCCAGTACAAAATAGGCGCTCTCGAGCATTAAATTAAACGCATTTAGGTGTAAAATATATTTGCACAGACTAGTGTGGATATTTAGATTGTTATAAATCAAAATGAAATAACTAATAGAGGATTAACGAATTCGTCAGATATGAATTAGCAGTGGAATAGAGCTTGTAATTAATAAGTATGTTATTGTTATTAATTAAAGTCAAGTTCATGAAATTTCATGTCAAATAATGTTTGTGTAATGCAGTTTTGTTCTATGTTGAATTGGTCGTCCACGACGTCAACACTGCGTTTACACTAGTAGTTGCGGTTTTCATGCTCAGCAGGTTGATTTTAATTTCTTTTGCGGATTTGTAAAGCATGTCGGGGAGTTAAGCTGAGTGAGATTGACGTAAAACCTATTATGATGTTAATTATTAGTAAAATATTACATTAGTTGGATAATAGTAAATCGTTATATTAGCGAAATATCACTGTCAATTGTTAATATGAACAATTTACTGTATTTCCTAAGCTTAATGCGAGGCACTAATTTCATTCAGCTGTTCCTAACTAACTGAAAGGAAGTGAAAAGTAGAAATAAACTTGTCTCGGTTAATCTCGGCATCTACGCGAATCAAAATATACTCACTTACTAAAGTTCCTATATTTGTCCCATCTGAAGTGTCCAACTTTGATCCGTTTTTGAATGGAAAATGATCACACCTAAAGTAAGTGTAAATATTGTTAGAATGCATACGTGACGATACAGGTGCATTCAAACGACATGAAGTTAAATTATCAAAACCTCTTGAATTAGTTTAAAGTATATTATTATCATTTTCCCTAATTTTTGGAACTGATTTCTTCCCTACAATTATGATTTAATGCATCAAGCATATCTAGCATGGATTGCATTTGAAAAAAAGACAACCCAATGAAAAACTAATTTCACTCATATTTTGAGTGCGCCTAATTCAATATTTTCTTGAATTCAATATGACGGCAATAGGCCATCGGCAATACCAAAACTAGTAAACCTCCGAAATTGTTCAAAGTTGTTCTACGCTGGATTTTATGTACTTATCTGATATAACTAACATTAATAATATTTTGAAGTTGTCTGTCAATGACGCCACCACAACGTATTTACGGGGACGGATTAATTAAATTATTATTAGGTAAGCTTGCCATGTAAACTCATTACACATTAAAATTATCAAACAAGAAATGTCGATAAAACGCAATGAAAATTTAATGATATTATATTTATATTTTTGGCATTTTTCATTCGGTCCATCTGACTTTGTGGTAATTTCATTCATCTTTTCCCAAAGTTGAAAATGTTATAAATATAACATTTTCAACTTTAAATATATTTTTTGATCGATAGTTACTGACGCCAATCCATCGGTTTCAACGTCAGAGCTGGATTAACGTAGTCAAAGGTTAACAAGCGCTTAGCATTTATTTGATTGCAAAGGATGGAATATTAGTAAACTAATATTAAAAGGGAAAATTTCCATTTGGGCACGCAATGACACCTGAATTTTCTGTGATGATAATTTTCATTCAAATTAAGCGGACACAGCATTGGAAGGCCAAATTCCTTGGATGATTCTCAGTGATTTCTTGAAGAGACCATTGTTATAATGCTAAGAGTATTCCTGCAATTCGAAAATCCTCTGGTGTCCCACATAATTTCCTCTTATAATTAACTGGTGCCATGTGCTTGTGGTGGTTACGATGATCGGTTAATTTCAATAATAGTCTTGCCACAATTGCTAAACAAGGATTCCATTTTAACTGTCGCTTGTAATTTTACCAAGTGCCGGTTTCAAACGAAGTACCCTTTGTATGTTTTTATATGCATAATTAAATAAAAGGAATTACTTGTGATATTTTGTCAATTGGCGTTCATCGACGTAAAAACAATGTTTGCGTTGCTGGGAACAGTTCAGTCGTGTTCTGTTCTAAAATCATAAAGAGGAAGATTTATACTGAACTTGACAAACAAGCTAACATGATATTAAGTATTAGTTGATTATTAAATTAATCGCACTCATTCGAAGCAGGTGAGACATCCAGGAGAATAACAAAAACAGGAACAACTTATTTCGCAAAATTTGTATGATCGTTTGGATAGCATGAATGTAATTTAATATTCCGCTAAAACCAACATGCGAAGTGTGAAAGTTTTATTTTGCATTGATGCCCCATCGCGCCAGTAATGATTATACAGCTTTAGATGGATTTAATTCATGGTAGGTTTGGACAAATTAAAAACGTTTGACTATTTAAAGCTTGATGTTGAGTTTATGTGAAAATTATGTTGATTGGTTTTCTATTAAGACGCAGACGTTTACATTTGAAAAAGCGGAAATTGTACATGCCATGATTTGGAATTGTTAGATAATTATTAATTTCGTGGTAGGTGCATGCAACTTCTTCGGGTTGTAGTAGTTACGGCGAGCGGTTTTAGAGTGGACAGTGGTGTAGGAGCTTGAAGGAATTAAGACTAAATTAACTATTAATTAGGTTTTTCTATATTTTGATTTTATTTGCTCGATCGTCAAAGTCATTTGTCACCAGGAACTGCATTCAAAAAGGAATGGTAATGTTCATCCAAAAACCAGGAAAATTGTTTGCAGAAGTTAAAGGGAATTCTTCCAATCCCGGTGGAGATGGAAATTTTAAGCAATTAAATACAGAATATTTTAACATTACAATTTGTATTTAAACTTCTGCGAGTGAAAAAACACCAGTAAGGAGACGTAGATAGCTACAGCTTTAAGCAAACATTTTCTGACTTAAGCTTCACATGTTTGCATGTATCCATGTTTTTATAATACTTGATAATGTTATTGTGGCAACTCGTTTTTTGTCTTCCGCTGCTAAAACCTATATTTAAAAAAGTGTTTCTAGAATTGATGGAAACTGACGCCAACAGATTAGATACATCGTAAGTAAGACATTATTGAATAGTAGGTTGTGATGGTCTAAGATATGTCTTTTGTTGGCCTAAAAAGTGTGGAACATCGGTTGTATATAAAAGTAGTACATAATCAAATAATAAATTACTATGTAAGCTAAACAATTTACTTGCTAACAGTAACCGACTTATATCATGTTTCCTTTGGCAATTTAAAAATATTTAGGTTCTTTTCATGAGTTTTTGTATAGCGATTATTTTTCAACCAAAAGAAAGCGTCAGGAAAGTTATGTTTTATCATTAAGCGTTTCCTTCAGCAAAACTAGTTTCTTCGCATAACTTGTTCTTTATGTTCAACTTGAAAATAGTCCCTTTACTTTCCAACAACAATAGTTTTCACTTAGAATGATGGTTTCATACGATATAAACCGTACGGTTGATACTTGAAGTTATGGCAGCTTACACATGTTGTTTATGGACCGTAATGTGCACATATTGTAGCAAAAATAAAGAATATACATATAAGGCAAACTAGAGCCGCTATGCGGTTTATGGAAAATTGCCCGTTAATTAAAAAGAATAATGCTCGCAGTATGCCCCATCAATTAAACATTGGTTGGAATGAAACCGATTATCGGATACTTAAAACATCTGGCGCTAACTTAAAACTTAAATGCAATGTATCGTAATTAGTTAGGCAAATTATATTAGCGGTATGTTGGTAGTGTACGTAGAAAATATGGTAAGGGTGTAGTTTAGGTGCATTTCCTGTGCAATGAGGGAGACCGTCGTGAAACTTCATCTAAAGTTCATCCTGAAAAATGCCGTTAGTGGTACAGTTATAATTATTGAAATTACCCTACACACATACTCTGTACACATATCAGGGTATCGTACCAACCTAAACAAACCGAACCTTTACGCTTCAGTCGCTCCCGTGTCTGTGTCACAATCCTTCACCGCGACAAATCTTATATAACTAAACTAAATGGCTATATTATTTGAACCGGCACCAACGGTATGACGTGTAGAGTAATCGTTAGCGCGTACAGATTAAACGGTAGTCGTCTTGTGAAAACATTGTGGCGTGTATGTACTTTAAATGGGAAGCCGTTTAGTGAAAACGGGATGCACTTTAGGGTAAACGGTAGGGTGTCAGTGCAAACTGCAAGCCACTTAGTATAAACGGTAATGTGTAAGTACAAACGGTAGAGCGCGTATAATAGAGAGTAGAGCGTCTAGAGTAGAGGGTAGTGCGTGTAGAGTAGGAGATAGAGCATGTATAGTAGTCGGTAAAGCGTTTAGATTAGACGGTAGGGCGTCTAGAGTAAACGGTAGGGCGTGTAGTGTAATCGGTTTCGCGTGTACCGTAAACGATATGGTGTGTAGTGTAAACGATACGGAGGGTGTAGTAAACAGTAAATCATGTAATGTGAACAGTAGAGTAGTGGTGTTAATTGTATGGCGTGTGGTGTAAACAATAGGATGTGAGTGCAAACGGTAGGGCAGTATAGAGTAGACCGTAGGGAGTGTGGAATAAACGGTAGGACGTGTAGTGTAATCTGTTGCGCGTGAAACGTAAACGATAAGGTGCGAAGAGTAAACAATAGGTATTGTACTGTGAACAGTAGGGCGTGTTGTGTAAACGGTAGGACGTGCATACAGAGCGAATTCTTGCTTGGGGTATTCGGAGCTTAGGTGCTTAAGGCATTATAAGCTTAGCTCCACACATTCCACAAATCAACATGACATTAGTAGTACATATGTTAGCATCTGCCTTGACATTAGATAAATGGGCTTAAGCTTTGTGTGAAATAAAACTGTACTGGGTTGAAATTAGGTTAAGCAACAAGTGGTTTAGCATTCAAGAAACTAACAGGGGTTTAGCATTACATAAACTAACACGGGGTTTAGCAATATTTAACGTTAGCTTGGGTGACATTTTTGTTACGATTAGCATAGGGTTTAGCAGGGAGTGGCATTTTTGTCGCGATTTAATATGTGGTTTAGCATGATATCACATATGGTTTAACAGGAGTTACATTTCAACACGGGGTTTAGCAGGTAGTTGTCCGCCCTCTGCTAAATCCGTCGTTAATATTTAGGAAGAAGTTGGATATTAGTAGTATACATATCTGCATGTGTGCTGAAAAATGTGGTTTAGCACGCTTTCAGCTTTAAAAGTTAGACTTTTCAACACCATTTATAGCACCAGTCCCGCAATGTGTTGGGTGGTTTGGTATGTATACGAAGAAGTTTAGAGTAAAACCTATTTATTTGGTTTGTCATCATAATGAGACTTAGAACACGAAACAGACACGCCGCAGGCCTGCGGCCTGCGTCGTGATCTGCACGTCAATATAAGAATAAGCAAAATGAATGGACGAAATAAATACAGGTTTAGCAATAATAAGTTGACAGGTTGTTTAGCACGGCAATTTTTAACATGGATTTAACGTGGCAAAATTTTTATACATGCGGGTGGGAAGAGTAAATATTTCTAACATGGGATTTAGTACTAAATAAACTTATGTAGGTGAGATTTAGCATATTGCAAAATTAAAGGGAGTTAGCGTTAAAACATAATAGCATTTAATAAAAAAACGGGGTTTAGCATTTAATAAAAAACACGGGGTTTAGCATTTAATAAAAAACACGGGGTTTAGCATTTAATAAAAAAACACGGGGTTTAGCATTTAATAAAAAAACACGGGGTTTAGCATTTAATAAAAAAACACGGGGTTTAGCATATAATAAAAAACACGGGTTTAACATTACATTGGTTTAGCAGGGGGACATTTTGCTACGACTTAACGTATGGTTTAGCAAGAGGGAGATTTTGTTATGAATTAACATGGGGTTTAGTAGGGAGAAAAGTTTGTCCCTCTTTTGGTTTAGCATGGAGAAACACGTTGTTGCATTTTAAAATAGGGTTTAGCAGGTCCATGTCCGCCCCCTGCTTAATCCTTGGTTACAATTTGAGAAGTAATTGTAGATTAGTATTATAAATATTCTACGTAAAAACTTTACGACTAACTGAATTTACAATCAACTTTTCAATGAGAAAATCTCATTGCAATTCCAACATACGAGATGGAGTCATCAAGCACACTACCTGCAATGTCATTCTGACTACATGGTCGAGTATAAAATTACGATACCTACTGACATTGCATTATGGAGAGAAATTCCAAACGTAGTGTCTGATTAGTTTTTGTTCACCTTTAAATCACTTCAAAGAATTATAACTTGTGTACTTGGTAAAGTTCGTTTCCGCAGAATTTTTTTAAAAATCTGATTATATCGGATAGTGAGAATGGGATGGTGCGGATATTTCAAAAGTTTACAATTGTATAATAAAATATCCACGCGACAAAATGCTATAGTTAGTGAGTTTATACTTTAATTTAAAGATTTGAAGGAGTCACAAATTGATTTTCAGTAATATTGAACAAAAATTGAAGTCTCTGAGTTTCAACACTTTATGGACATTGACGCCAACACCATTTAGACACGGTGAGCGTTCTTTTTATCGGATGAAAGTCGCTTTAAGGTAGCTAATGTTGAATTGCTCAAAAGCTTTAGTAAAACAAAATGTGGGTTGTTTTTAATAATCATCTCGTTTGAGTAAATCAGGAAGAGGAAGCTAAACAATACACTTTGCTATGCGAAAATTTGGGATCCATAGTAATAGATGGTTTCTGACAATCGCGGTTAGTCAACCTGGTCCGATAACTTTTTGTGTCGACAATATGTAAATAGTTTTAGAGTTTACTAATCGCAACTTTTGACAACCTGTAAGTAAGCTAGAGTGTATGGGTATGATAATTTTTAATGATATTATTGATTCTGACATCCGGAGACGGAATAAGATTTTTTCTTATTTTTCCTTCTGCTGCTGCAGCATATGAGTTAATCTCAATTTCACAAAATGTCAGTAAATAAAACTCAAGTCAAATTTTATATTTATTTTCAATAGTTGATGGTCATTGACACCATTACACGTCGTGCACTTCTGGGACTCTCTGTAGTGAAAACAGGTAAAACAATCACTTGCAGTGCTTGATTCTGCAATATCTGATCAATGAACTTTGCTTTGAATTAAATTAGCAAAAAAGGCTTTGCAATATGTCAAGCCATTTCGCAGCATTGCATCCTTCCTACAGTAGCGTTTTCAGAGAAAAATATAATAAGCGCAAAGCTAAATTCACCTGAATTATAATTATCGTTGGGCCAAAACTGCAAATGAATACGCATAAGAAATAGGTTCTAATAAACATGACTTATCAAACGGTAAAAAAATCGTTAATCATGGATTTGCTGAAAAGATATTCGAGTCATTGGTAGGGAAATTGTGACGTTGTTTTGAGTTTAATTCTCACGGGCGCCGGAAAGCGCGTGAACTACATAGGTCACTTTTTTAATTCACTTGATAAATAGATGCACATGATGGTCAAAGACAAACTCTGGGAATGTTTGAATGCAAAAAGAACAGGTTAATTGATATTGCTTTTGGATTCATTAAAATGTGAAATAATGTATACAGTTTGACGCCAAAACGATGCTTAACCTTCCAATGAAATATCTTGTGTGTGACAGCTGTTAAAGGGCCAAGCAATTGAGTTATGTTTTTATGTACAATTTAAGTTACGGCAGATTCGTGAATGTTATTCGAGGCCCCCTCCCCCAGGGGGCCTCGAATGTATAGGGGTCCCATGCATAAAAATTGTTATTCCGTAAATCGGTGAATATGTTCATTTTGAATGTATTAGACGTAGTATAATGGTCCAATTCGTATTTATGTTAGTTCAGCATTCACGACTCTTCCGGTAGTTATGTATTAAAGGTTACACCTTACCAGTTATCTCTAAGTTGTTCCCGGTAACGAATTGAACAATGTGCATGTCTATAAACAAATTTAATGTTATTAGTTATTATCTATTAAGATTTGTCTGCATAGAAATCTTTGTGAATTTCTTTTTTGAATTGGTAGTCACTGACGTCAACGAAGCGTTTGTATGGCCGGGAATCGGTTTTACTTCCTGGAGGTTAATGATACTTCCATGCCTGCATATTGTAAAATCGTAAAATAAATAAAGGAGTAATATTGTGCATGGACGTAAAATCCAGCGTAATTTTAATTATTGAGTTGAAGGTGAGCAGGTCTTTACATACCGGAACGCTCAATCACTGACTCATCGATTCAGTTCGTGCTCAGTTTATTTTAGTAGCATACCATACCCTCAACTCACAGACTAAATTCCCTGACCAAATGTATTTATATACGGGGTCAGGGGTCAACACATTCCAAGAAAGTAGTTAAACGGTGCCGCCTCTCCTGCAAATACAATTAGAGGTATTTCAAAAATCTTTTTTGCATCAGTATCGCAAAAACTGGCCAAATTGTTTTTGTATCGTAATCACCGCAAAAAATCGAAGTAGTACTTCTCTTAGTTTTTGAATTTTCGTACATTTTACCTGGAAAAAATCGATTTCAAATTTCGTAATTCACCAACTTCTCGGCAGACTGCAAAATGAATTAGTACGGCCGTTCATAATTCGCATGTTCACTCACTATAATTATCAATATTTCCAATCATCAAGCATTTACATAATAATAATAATTATTCATTTTGCCGTCCTACCGTCCGAATTTGATCACATAAATTTATTTTATAGCTTTATATCGGATCATGATCAGAGGTGCTCTTAATTTTAAAATTTTCCTTTTATATTATAATTAATCAGTGTCAAGTCCCTGTGGCGGATAAGATTTGATGTTAATTTTAATTCCATACTTGACAGAATTGTGAAATTGTTAAGTCGGCATTTTACTCCCGACTTGTTTGAAGCCGCTAATTATTCCCGATAAATTTTTAATTTAGTATTTTTGAGTTTTGAAACAAATAAAGTAATTTTTACGACAATGTGTAAAATCACTGAATCCCAAATAAATCTGTTTTACTCCCCTGCAATGATTATCATATTTAGTTTGTTGAAGATAATGAATTGTAGGGAGTACGGGTTTGTATTGAAATTTATTTACTATATATATATGTGTGTTCTCCGAATTCAAAGAAACATTTGTGATATTTTTTCAAGTGTTTGTTTTCGACGACAGCACTAGTGTGCCCCACCAGGAGCAACTTTTATTTATAGCAGGTCATGCCGCTGTCATTATAAGTATTGGGTCTGTAATTGTGCAGCGGGAGAGTTGTGCTAAAACGAAAAATCGACGGCGTATCCGAGACATACACATTTTCAAATCCTTCAGATTTAGTTGGCATCTATTTAATTTGATTTTATCTTTTGCTAAAACTGAGACAAAACATGTAACAATATTTTCTGTAATTTTGATCGCCAACAGGCTTGTTGAAAACGGCGCCACTTCATACGGATAGATTTCGGAAACATACGGATGGTTTTCGCTGCCAACCTGTTTATAGTGAACTAGCGAGTAATTGAAAATAGCACACTATTAGGTGATGATCAATGCAGTTAATATTTTATTGGAAAATTGTGAAATGAAATTTATTTGATATTGGGCTACCTCGTCCCAGTTGATAGTTGATCCTTACGTCGAACCTACAGTGAGTTAAAGTGAGCACCAGGCGGTGCCTTCGTCATGCGGCGTCAGTGCTGTGCTTTTCAGAAATGTTGAATATAATTCATTTCTAGAGCTAATATTAAAATTTCCCAATAAGAGGTAGCAATCTTATTTCACTCAATCTGTCATCAATATTATTTAATTCTTGGATAAGTTCTGCTGATTAGTGTTATATTTCAAATACCTTTTAATGGGTAGTTTTGGACAATCACTAATTACACTGAATTTGAAAATAGCTCTATTTATGTAATTATTTTCTGTCAACTCGCCAGTGTAGTACGAATAGAATACTGTAAAAATTGCTGGACTCGTTTATGTAATTTATGAATGTATGTAATTTTTTTAATTTAGTTCAAAACAGTTTCGTAGCTCAGTTCTTGCAAATCTAGCGCTTCAAGTGTAAATACTTCGATTAATCAAGTGAAGTAAACATATATATAGACCATGTATTATGTCCCCCTCGTATAAATGAACGCGATAATACAATATCACATAAATTTAATTAGACCACTTTTAATGAAATTTTTACTTCTCTATACCTTTTGACAAGTTTCGGAACCTTCCACTGATTTAAATTAATCGAAAACTACAGTGCACATGTATTGGCGGCGTCAGTGACTATCAACTTAAAATAAACGTTTACTTATTTTACAAGTTTCATTTCAGTATCAGAGGAATATGAAATTAAATGCTTTCCAAAATTGAAAGATTTTGAAAGGTCGTCGGGTTTGAGATCCAAAAAACCAGTTGGTGTCTTCAAAGTAAATTTAAATACTCCAAACTCATACTTTTTATACACATTTACGAGAGAGGTAAACTTTTTCTGTGATTCTCCTGGAATGCCTCACATGTTTCAAATATGGCTGACTATTTAATTTAATAATCAATTATATATTAACGCCACACAAGTTAAATTTCAGTACAACTTAACAATTTATACCTGACTATTCCTCAACGTTCCATCAGTTCTCTGCTTCAAGTTAACAATTATTAACAATTCGAGCTAAGCCTCAAAAACCCATCGACATTATTGATGTTGTCGAAAGTGATTACTTTGTACAAACGTCAGTCATTCTCAACTCTATGTATCTAATTATATGTTCATTTCCAATGGCATACGTATAAAAAACCTTCGTAGAAAGCAAATTAGTTGACTTGTATATGCCAGTTGCTGACGAAATGTCGTCAACGCCTTACCTTGTACATGTGAGCTACAGATACAAGTAAATGGGTACAGGCTTCTACAAACAAATTCAAGGATGTTCGAAGCCGGTCTCCCCAATTTCTGAAAATCTTGTAAATACTTTTCTCTAAAAACATGGGGCATTTCAAATGCTGCATTTGGACAAGGAGGATAGAAGTCCCCACAATGGTCAAAAACAAAACTAGTAAACGAGTTCTAGGACTTTTTGGCAGTCATTCTAGTACCAAGTGTTTTCGTTATTCAGCTAGTTTACAGTGGAATTGTTGCACTGAACTATGCCACAAGCAACATTGTCAATAATGTATGTAGGATATTGTTGGGAATCTATGAAATAACTACAATTTGGCTCAGCCATCTGTGAATAGGAAATAAACATCGCAATTTTCTGATCCAGCTTCTACGCTGTATATGTTCATAGAACATCACCGACTACCTAATATGTTTTAACTAGTATTTGACCATGTATGCAAAATGATGGTATCAGCGTCCACCAAGATTAAAAAATAATACAAAACTTTTGGATTTAGGGATAGCATGGTAAGAGGTGTCAACAATCTATTCAAGTAATATGAAGGTACCATAAGACTCAAGAAGTTTAATATGTTGGACTACAGTTAACATTAAGGGTACACTACATTTTAACCAGTTGTTCAATTAACTAATCTTGTTGGAACCTACTCGGAATAGAATAATTGGCTCCATGACAATTGTGAAATGTCTTATTTTAAGCTCCGTGAATATCCACGTCTCACTCTATTTGAAAAAGAATGAAGGGAGACCAAAAGTAGTATTTCCATGGAAATAGCGAAAGCATTCTCACAAATATTGATGTTGGCAGACCTTGTAATTGTAACGAGAATGAAATTGAAACTATCTTTTGATCATATGCTATTAAAATATCAATGAAATTAATTAACAATTTATATCCGAGCAATTCCTTAACGCCCCTATCGCACGTTGAGCTACCTGCCATCCTTGGTAAACTAAAACTTCACGTACCTATCGATATCCAAAACCGCATATTCCTATTTATAACCTGTAGCCGCATAAATATTGCCTAACGTTAAATACATAATTTTGGCGTCAGCGACCATCAATTAAGAAATATTAAATTTCCAACTGTTGAGGTTAATATTGAGTGACCAAATCATTATGAAGTAAAGTTGTGCGAATGGAAATGGACTTCATAACACCATGGATTTTTTCATTCACTTTCGGGGTTTTATAATGGTAAGCGTTTCAGTGTCTGAATGATTTTAATATGGGAACATTATCATGTGCAGCTTTAATTACTACGAATCGAATAATTTTACAATTCTTACGGACATTCGACTGATTCGAGCACCGCTTAGAATGAAGTAAGTAAATTTAAATCAGTTCAATAACCGACTATCATCTTCCTTATCGAATTATCTACAAACGGAGATATAGCAAAATCAAAATAGTGGAAAGTTATGAGATGGTTAAATTTAGCGAAATCCACTTTAACAGAAATTATAATAAATGTTATAATTGAATATCAAATCAATATATTATTGCCAAGTTTTAATTGCGCTTGATCGATATCCTTTGTTAAAACATTTCAAATTGCAACAGCCCCTAAATGAGTACGACCTGTCAAAACTGAAAAGATGCCATGACAGCAAATTCTTCGCGTTGGCGTCATTGACGATAAAGTTTAGAGAAACTATTATCATTATCATACATACAATATAGAATTTGAAAGAGTTGAAAATTCATTGGTTTTAAAATAGCATACTTGCTGTTGACATTAATGGAAATGTTGAAATGGGCACATTGTCATTTCAAGCAAGTATTCTACACATCAACGCATGTATTATCGCGTATCCCATTTAATTACAAAACCAAACAACTTGGGTAACAAACTCCATTGCGTTTTAATCTCCGTAGCTGTATAGATTCCCAGGGACTTGTCTTTTTCTTGTTTTGCATTTTTCAAAGTTAATTATTCCGGCACGTCAAAATAATGACTAAAACGCGATGGACAGGAAAAACAGTATAATTTAATTCGTGCATCTATATTTCGCGTATAATTACCCCATATTTCATCCTGGCATGTGCATTCAAAATGATGATGTTAACAGTTGTAGGTTAAGTTATGCTCACATTAATATTAAAATTGAGTTTGCATTACTATTTTACAAAATTTGGCATTTATTATTATTATTCAATTTTTTACCCCAGGTTCATTATAACCATCAATCCCATTTTTATTCCGTGACCAAATCGCGATCAACAACTCTCCATACTGAGAGTTGATACTGTCTCTGGCAGCGAAAACAGGTGCTGGCGTCAGATAAAGGATATCTACTATTGAAAGCTACTTTTTTATAGTGCTTAATTCTAGTACAGTTAGGAACTTCGGAAACAAACACTCGTATGTAAAAAACTGCCGTACTTTAAACTATAAAAAAATTACTTCTCTGTCATTTCACGACACCATTATTCCCGATCTGTCGGAGCTTCTTCAAGGCGCTATCCACCATCGCTTTTCCCGAGTTTTTTGCCATGTATCTGCTGATATTTTTCCGAACTGTAGTGAATCCTCTCAAAGGTTAGAGATGGGGATTGCCACTTGGAGAACTCCGGAGAATTGTCACAAAATGTCGTTGTACTATATAATTGTAACGAGAATTATACTTAATTATACATTTCATCATATCCCAAATCCAAGAAACATTATCTGGTGCGTATTACATGCCAGTATATTAGCTCTTCAATTTTCAACTCATCGAGTCAATCCACTTTCACCTGACTAATTATACAACAAACCCCGAAAAAACTAAACCTACTTTAAATAAAATCCAATGGTGACAAGGATTTCCTTGTGTTGGCGTCAGCGACCATCAATTGGTTATACAGTTTGAACTTTTTGTTAATCACACCGGTGTGTATCAAAAAGCTACAATCCAAAAAGCCACAATCCAAAAAGCCACAACTCGAAAAATCAAGGAAAGTGTCATTTGATGGGCTTGATTTGAGTTAGGTTAGGTTAATTTAGGTTAGGTTGGTAAGGTTAGGTAGAAAAACGCAAAGGAACTGTTCGGTTATTAGTTACATATTTTGTTTGTGGCTTTTTAGATTGTGGCTTTTTGGACTTGTGGCTTTGTGATAGCAATCCTTATCATTTCCTAAATTTCTGCTTTCGGTTCCTCCATCTTCCGACTTAATGTGAACATCCTCGAAACATTTACTAAAGCCAATAAAAGACCAGATACCTATGCACGCATTAATGATTTTCTAACACGGCATAAATGTTTTGGCGTCAGTTACTATCAATTCAAGAGACATCCTCATGATTGCTGATGATTTAGTAAATGTTTCGAGGATGTCCACATTAAGTCGGAAGTTGGAGGAACCGAAAGCAGAAATTTAGGAAATGATAAGTACTTTCGTATTCAGCATCAAAAGTTATCCAACAAAATGTATTCGATAGAATGGAGTAAGTTGATAAAACGGGGGTATTTTGCGATAACATACCGCACATAGGGCAAGGGTTTTCTCTCAGGTTTTTAGTTCGATTTGGCTGAAAACTGGTATGGAACTTGCCCGCAAGAGGTACTTTCGTCAGAAATTGAAATTTCGAAAGATGGTGGGATCGAAGGCCAATTTCTTTTTAAATACGACACAACAATTATAACGTCGTCAACTCATACAATTTGACACTTCGAGCATATCTTCGAAGAAATATACTTAATTTTTCTCAACGGCGTTCAGTTCCAGCAATTGAAATTTAGAAATCCCAAATAATGACACACGTTGCATTGAGTGGGTGCACTTTAACAAGTATTTTCTAGTATGGTATTTTGATTGGTAATATTTGACGACTATAATACATGAAATTATGTTGATGATGTAGTTTATGAAATTAACCGAAATGCTCAAATGCTCACTGACATGATACATATAACTTACATTAAAATTAACCTTGCCATATGTTGAATTTTATATTCAAATGTTAAAAGTTAAAATATTAACGTAGTGTAGTTTACCGGAACGGTTTATAATACAAACGCTGGTGATGATGTTAAAAATAATAATAAAATGCATTCAAATTGGCGATGATAATTAATTGACATGGTATTGTCGCGATAAAATCTGCTCCTAATTATTGAAGTGTATATCAGTACCGCAATTCAAAGTTAACGAATTGGCTAGCAATAAAATACATTAACAGACTAGTGTCAGCGTCAAAAAGAATGCTACACTAAACTCTAGAGTGATATAATGTTACTAAACCCCGACTTTATAATTTCGTTTTGAGTTCATAAAATATGATGCTTATTTACATCATTTTTTCAAATATATAAATGATGTAGTCTGACGGCAATTATTATGCATAAACATCCAATGAAGTTCTGACTGCTGACGAGATAGCGGGCATTTCACCGGTTAATTGTAATTATCAAATAGATATATAGGATGAAAATAATTTTCTCCAATATATTTATAGTCACTATTACCGCTGTCTGTTTGATAACTAACTATAGCTAAATTTCGTACAATAATTGTATCTATTTTTTCCTTATGGTCACTTCAAATAAAAAAATGCCAATGTTCATATTGGCTTAAGACCAACATGTGTCATTTACCTTAGACGTCTTTTCCCATGATGTAATTATATATTTTACTATGATCCGAATACATTGCTTTGGAACATTCCAGTACAAACTAGCCAGAAGTAGATTGAAACATATCACCTACGAAACCAAAATACAAAATAATTAAAAGGTAATATATAATCGCGGTTATAATTATTTAAAACAATAATACGATGTATACTACTCTATTTCGTTCCATCTTGATTGACAAATATGAATAACTAGCCTAAACCCGAAAAGAAATAGTCAGGTTTAAAGAATTGAGGGTAACTTACGGCAGCAGCAAGTAGATATTCTCGAGAAAGAAGTTAACCAAAAATCAAGTTGAAGTGGCATTTTTGTTGATGAAATGTAGATTGCTATAAACAAAAATGAAATTAATAGTAATAGTAATTCTGGGATGTAACTTATTAAGTATGTAACTGGGATTAGTTAGTGCCGAATTCTTGTGCAGGATTACAAGCAAATCTAGTTATAACATATAACATCGTTCTCAACACATTTCTGCAATAAGTGTTCGATATTTTAGCTGCCAATTACATGAAGCATGCGGCATGTTATACAGTATTGAACACGATAAATGGTTCCAAGTGCTGGTTGATATTGCGATTTTCTTAGTGAGTAACTCTACCGAGGCGTACCCCCCAAAAACTTGACCTATTCATATCCCGTTTTTTGGCATATTTCCGAGTAGTGCATCTCAAATACAGTGTAAATATGAAGTTTTAACCCGAAGAACCATCAACGGTTGATATAGAGCAGCGGATGAAAATATAGGTCGCGCTATCACGAAAATAAGAACCTTTTTAAAGATATCTTGGAAACGGTTTATTCCAGAGAGCTGAAATTTTGCACGCATATTTGCATCACAAATCTACTTCAGAAACTCAGCTTTCAGGTTTCTATCCAAAAGTGGACGTTAATTAAAAAATAATATATCCAATTTTTTGACCCCTGAAATTTGTAATGGTTATGTGTGCATAACCCCATGTGATATTCTCGTCATTTCTATCCTGTACCACGTACAACTTCTCTTCCTCTATCCAGCGCAAAAGACCGCTTGTTAATCCGTTAATGCGTTATGGAGATATCCATTCAAGAACTGGCCAAGTTTGGGTAATACTCGGAAATTTTTAAGAAAAAAAATCCGTATTAACGTTACATATATATGGTTTCCGGAAAACAATTATGCGGTATTAAGCCAAGGCTATAGGGATACTGTGCGCAAAAGTTGGACAAAAAATAAGCATGTGTGTAAATCTAGTGGCGGCTTGAAACACGTAACTCAATATGACTGAAAATCGCCCCCAAAAATACAAACACCCACAACTTTTGATACGGACAAAAAATTAGAAATCTGAAAAACCCCATTTTAGAGCTTCCCTTCAGCTTCAATTCAAGTGCTCAACGGTCGAATTTGGTTGACAAGATTTTACACAACAGCCTTCTAAACGTACCCGTACAAAAAAATTCGGCCTCCCAACTTTTCCGGAACAATTTCAAAATGGTTATAAATGGAAGGTATCTGACCAATATGTACGAATATTGAACCAAAACGCATTGTAATGCTAATAGATGACAATACACATGATGGGCTAACGAAATCTATGTAAGAATTATTTACTATACCGAGAAGGAGCAAGTATATGCTCAACACCCTATCATGTCATATATGGCATAAGAATTCATTCACCTGCAATACTAAGCACCAAATTTGAACGTAAAAATCAATTTCTGCCGAAATAGAGCCATAATTAATCTGTTTTAGGATTTTATGTGAAAGTCGGTTGGACCAAAAATCTTGGAACGGGTAACTGTAGGAGGCTGCTGTGTAAAATCTTGTCAACCAAATTCGACCGTTGAGCACTTGAATTGAAGCTGAAGGGAAGCTCTAAAATGGGGTTTTTCAGATTTCTAATTTTTTGTCCGTATCAAAAGTTGTGGGTGTTTGTATTTTTGGGGGCGATTTTCAGTCATATTGAGTTACGTGTTTCAAGCCGCCACTAGATTTACACACATGCTTATTTTTTGTCCAACTTTTGCGCACAGTATCCCTATAGCCTTGGCTTAATACCGCATAATTGTTTTCCGGAAACCATATGTATGTAACGTTAATACGGATTTTTTTCTTAAAAATTTCCGAGTATTACCCAAACTTGGCCAGTTCTTGAATGGATATCTCCATAACGCATTGACGGATTAACAAGCGGTCTTTTGCGCTGGATAGAGGAAGAAACGTTGTACGTGGTACAGGATAGAAATGACGAGAATATCACATGGGGTTATGCACACATAACCATTACAAATTTCAGGGGTCAAAAAATTGGATATATTATTTTTTAATTAACGTCCACTTTTGGATAGAAACCTGAAAGCTGAGTTTCTGAAGTAGATTTGTGATGCAAATATGCGTGCAAAATTTCAGCTCTCTGGAATAAACCGTTTCCAAGATATCTTTAAAAAGGTTCTTATTTTCGTGATAGCGCGACCTATATTTTCATCCGCTGCTCTATATCAACCGTTGATGGTTCTTCGGGTTAAAACTTCATATTTACACTGTATTTGAGATGCACTACTCGGAAATATGCCAAAAAACGGGATATGAATAGGTCAAGTTTTTGGGGGGTACGCCTCGGTAGAGTTACTCAGTATACATTTATGAAAGCATTTTGATTTCAATGGAACTTTTGTGTAGTTTTCTCTTCAGTTGCTTGTCCATCACGTCAACACTTCGTTTATGTTGATTGTCATGGATTTTACTCTCAGCAGGTTGAATCGTCCTGTTTTGGTGGAAAAGTATAAATCATGATGAAATTATGTTGAGATTAACGATATTAGCTTATGATATTAATATTTTATCATAATAACTTAGTTGGATAATCTAAACGTGCCAGTTACTAATGTCAACAATTTACTGCTTTTACTATGCTAAAAAGTGTGTCACTTATTTCATCGAGCTTGTTCTCATTAAGAGCACAGGAAATCAAAAGTACAAAAGGCTATTCACTTTTAATTTAGACATCAACGCCAATTATAATAGACTAAATATGTTTTTTATTATTAAAATATAAAGCTAGTACTTCACTGTATATCATTTGTCTTATATTTTTGACCAATTCGACGTCTTCAGTTTTGCTCGGTTCCTGTATGGGAAACAAGCGCACCTTAATTAAATGGATTTTTAGTTCCTATAGAATCCATACTTACGGATACATGTTGATTCGACCGAGCGACATGAGAATCTTCAAAGTTAAATAGTAACATCTCTGAAATTACTTTAAAGCGTATTCCTAGAATTTTTCGTATTTATAAACCGGCAGATGCTGGATTCGTGCCGATCGTTATAATTTCTCTCTGGAGTTACATAATTTAGCTGAAACTTGATTACTGAACTGTGTATTGAACTTGTTACAATATAAAGACATTTCGTATGGGCACTCTTTTGGCAAATGTGAAGGTGGTGTGATCTGACGCCAAAACCATGCCCATGCACTAAATGAAACTATTTTGGTCGTTTAGGTAGTAGTTGACTGTTTCGGAAAATCAAACTAAGTATGAAGAAAATCATGAAAGTTGGAAAAAATATCTTCACGGTGACCGTTTTCGCAGTGATACAGTTATCGCTAAATGTAACACAGTAATTGTACAGAGAATATCGAAATATTTCTAGATAAGTTCATTTGCAAATACGTTGAAATAATTAGCTACAGATCAATTTGTTATCATCAAAACGGGAAATGGCATAAAAGTATATATGCAGGTACTTAACTACGAAAAATATATCATCTTTCTGAAATATTTGGGTCTAAACTAATAGAAGTGCTCTGAAATCAACACAATGTTTGTAATATTTTTCCAATTGTGTGTTTACGACGTCATCAAAAAGTTTAAAGTGCAGGGAAGAGATTTTTCTTTTAGCAGGTCGTCGACAACCCCTGTCAGCTTTTGGTATAAAATTGTAAAGCGGGGAGTTGTGCTGACAACAATCAGCAAGTCGTCGATGATGTCGGTGTAGCTAAAACCAATAAATTGTCAAATCTTTGCATGCCGCTACCCTGACGAGACAGTGGCACGAATACATTTAATTTCCTCCGGGCTTATTGGCAACTGGTGAATAATTAAAAACTGTAGACCAAACGGTGATGAAATACAAAGCCAAAACGCCAATGGAAGATTTCGCAATGAAATTTATTTCATATTGCGTTACTTCGTCCATTGCTGGGAGGATTGATTAGTGCTAAATAAAAACTTTACTTGAATGCTGTTCTTGAATTTAATTTGCGGATCCCATGAGCGGAACCTCCATGAATTCTAAATTTCTTGATTCGATCTGATTAAAATTTTATACACCAATATGCGGCACCTAAAATCATGACATTTTTCGTGCATCCCATTCGACTAGATAATACAGTGGTAATTCAATTTAGAATGCTTTCTAAATCTGAATAATGTACTAATTTTTGGAAATTGTTGCTCGCTGACGTCAACACTTCGTAATCAATGTTAGATTATAATTTGTGTGTATAACAGATATCTGATTGGTATTTGTTGCACTAGCCATGGTTTAATGCACAGCAGGTTCATCAATCATAAATTTCTTGAAAATCTCAAAAATCTAACTGTGCTGTCGTGTTTATTGCACAAAGGAAGGTAGGGGTTTGCTTTGGCGAACTTCTGTTGAAAAAGTGATTGAACATTGAAAATGCGTGTTTCTATGGGCACAGTTCATAGACATTCCTCATATCATTCTTAAGACCTCCGATCAACAGAGTTTTGCAGATACGGTTGGTGGAGAACAGGACGCACTCTGTATTAAAAATAATTCAGTGCACTGCCAGATTTTATTGATGAAGTTACTATATTTTTCGTAAATTTCAGGATTTACATAAACTGACGTCAAAACATCATGTATCGCTGCGATACTATTGCAGATAAGAATGAATTTATTGTATCGAAATTCAGTTACAATCAGGGGCGAAGAATAAAGCGTACTGTAGTTAATTCATCATTTACAAATTTTATTATTGAGTCATGGTATTTTCATGAGCTAAATAACTTTTCATGACTCGTTCTTGGTTAAAATAGTTTCATCTAGAGAATTATCATTTAGAGCCATTTAACATGCTTCCTTCGTTATCAAAACTTAAATAATAAATCAACTTTAGGTCATCCGAATCAAGTACAACGTACAACGACACAGATTATACGACCAATGTGTGAAATATTGTCGTCATTACAGTGAGATTGATAGGGCCAGCAACTAATTCTTGTACCTGGTACCTGTACCTGGGGCGGATTGCTTTAATGCAAAGCAACAGTTGAAATAATAGAGCACAACTTCAATGTGCTTCAAGTTTGCGATGATGACTCAACGAAATAGATGACGTACCTTACATTACTTACATTGCGCATGGCACTCCTAACTTTATAGTGATAATATCCCTCTTTCGACGAACGTATTCATCTCGCTACTATTTGCGATATCCGGCCTGCTGGCAAGTGGCCGTACTAGGGTTGACTGTTTGAATGAGGAAACAGTGTTGTCAACATGGAAATTGAACATATGACATTGCGTGCTACTGGCACAGTTGCCCATTAGCAAGTGAATACGGCCATGGGAAGAGGAGTAAGTTAATGAAAACGTTACCAAACCGCGTATTGAACTGTTTCAAATGGAGTGACATTTCATTCGCGATATTTGAATCAATTTCGCAAATGTAGTAGTCTGACGCCAACAGCATACCTATAGGCAGAATAAAATATTATATCACAAGGAGATGTGAATGACAGGATCAGAAGAATTTGTGTTCAATGTTAAGTACCGCGACAGAAGTTTCCTTGTAGTGATCCATTCAGTGGGTCTATCCAACTTATTTTCTTTTAATCATGACACTCAAGGGACGACCAGAAGAAATTAAACATATAATATATAACACTATCTATTCCAAAATAGCCAGAAATTTAAGTATGAAATTCTTCGTATAATTTATAGTATTAACATGTTATATTTAATATTGGGTCAAAATTACTGTCGCAAACTTGAAACTTACATATTGTAAGGTTTGAAAAAAGAAGCGCATCCTAAAGGATCAAACATTAAAAGATGTTCTCGATCCCATAGACTTTGCCAGGTTTTAACATTTATAATTGCTATTTTCGTCAGTGCAGAGCTAAACAGAATTGATCCTTTCGGTTAAAATTAAATCTACGATATATTAAAAATTATATTTCGTGTGATGTGAGTTTTCCCGCCAAACACCCATGAAATCGATGTAAAATATTTCCCGATTAAACATCATGCCCTTATTCCACGTTTTGCGTAACTGTTTTCCAATATTTCTATTTTGTTTTGTGGATAATATATTTTCTTGTCGGAAATAGATAGGACAAGCTTCGATTCAATTTTAACTTCTTTCCATTTCATTTAGCTGTATTAGAACATGTATATATTTTGTATTAGAACAGGAACAGAGTTGTTTAAGGAACATTTTTTACTATCGCAAATTGCAATGACACGATAAACTGTTATTGTATTGCACCTTTGAAATTTGACATCAGTCTTATTTGACTTGACAGTATCGCATTGTGTTATGTAAATATTCGTTATCCCAGCACTGCTGTTATCAACAAATTTAAACGGGATTGATGACTACGGACGCCAATACTGCGTAACCAGAACGGTTTGTTTAATCAAGATTCAGATGATTGGCGTTGGAGATGGGTTCTTGTACAGAAGAGCTACATAGTTTGTTTCGTGTAAACTTGGGTCAGTATGTGAATTTTTCATTTGTGTTCTTATTTCCTATCATTAAATCGTAAAATGGGATATTGAAATATGCTTTAATTTAAATTTTCTGTAAGAGTTTCTGTATACATACATTTTTGGAACTTCACAACATGTGCAAGCATTTCTTAAAGAAAATGGCGTAGGCAGTTCTAGGGATATTCAAATATAATTCAAAATACCAACCGCATAGACATTTCATGAGCACTGAGCACTACTAACTGCGAGTAGAACACCATTGACAGGAATAATAGTTATAAAAATGCAATGTCGGCAAAACCGCGTTAGATATTTGGCTGTAACATCAAATTGATTTGATATTTATTTGAAATTTCTTATGACATCATTTATAACTAATTTGAGAGAATGAAAGTTAATAATTCAACCAATTCAAGCTTATATTCTAATTTTACGTCGTGATCGAATCAAACCAATATCGTTGTAAATTGTAAATTATTCGATTCGCCATAAAATTGTACACTCCAATATAACAAATTCCAAAACCATGCAGACACTGAAATGCTTGCAAAAATGTAGGAACGTGAATGCAAAAATCCATGATGACACCACCATTTTATGAATATATCTACTCTTCAGTCGTCCCATTTGGATTGATGATGTGGAATTTAAATAAACACTTTTTTCTGAAACTTAAAGTGATCACGATATTTTTTTAATTGATGGTCTCTGACGGCAACACCACTTTTGTCATACTAGTGAACCATTGTGGCAATAACAGGTCTGGCTCTCTCATCGGTTGCATTATGTATTTGTGTTTTGTGAATCTCTTGAAAAATGCTTACGTGTATCTGCATATATTTTCCAACAATTAATCTTAAAGTTTAAGCTTGCAAAAAAGGGACAAATTATTTGAGTCCAAAGATGTAAAGCAGTCCGATTTTGTCCAACTTTTCATGTCTCAATCTTTTAAATATGTACAAAGTCGACAAAGTGACCGTTGTTATGTAGTAGAGTACGCAACACTGGAAACTTTAGCCAGTCTGCACACGAAACAAATTGCGGTAGGTTACAACTTAATGGGGAACAACTAAATTCCAAATAAACGGAATATAAAGATAATTATCTATGTATGTATATAATATTGAGTAATGGCTCAACGACACTAACTTTGACTTTGAGACAAAATAAAGGTGCCTGAATACAGCACGGCGGACGCAACGTGAGAAAACAGTTGATTGTTACAGACGCCACAACGATGTATACACTGTCGGAAATACATTTTTTTAAACAATGGCAAATGTTGTGACAGGCTCGTTTTTAAAAGGTGTTAGTTGGTCATTAAGACTTTCGTCATTGCAAATTACGCAAAGTTGGAAATCAGAAGCACTGAGTACTGTTATATTGATTGAAGTGCATTCCAGAAGATCAGTGAACACTTTATTTTGGAATGCGGTTGTCTCTAATCACAACGAACCATTGTTTTTCCACTGAGGATTTCTTAAATTGAATTATCTGTTCATTCACTGGTTTTGCAAGTTTCTACTAATAAAATTATTTTTCGATGTTTTATTTTATTGTGAGCGTGATTATCTTTTCAGTTGCTTATATATGATTCAACATACCTGTTTTTTCTATCGCTTTATGTTTTGAAAAAAGCTGTTTGATGTTTTTTGCCGACATCTGTCAACGTATGGACATGAACGAATTGAGAGTTCGAAGAAAATCGTATAAACAACTTCAACTTGTTTCTCAAAAGTGTAATAAATTATTTTATCCTGCGGCTGAGCTCGGGATATACGAGTCTGCTTATTTCGATGTTTACATAAATGAAATCAGGGCATTGGTGATTTCAATATCAGCAGACTTTCACAATGCTTTAGCAATTGGGCATGAATGTGATTTGTTTAAAGATTCCACCAAAACTGACAAGAAACGTGTGAAAGCAATAATATTTTAAAAGAGTTGATCGTCAATGACGGCATCACGTCGTATCTAATGCCAGCAATTGATTTATGTATATCTGTGATTAGGTTATATTATCTTGTACCGAATTTCGCTTTTACTGCTGCGACGAGGTGCTTACAGACTGCATGTCACCAACAACATTACTGATCCTGCTCGCATTTTCATCGCCTCTCAAACCTTATAGATCAATTTTACCTCATTTTGTACATATTTAAAACATACAGCTAAACTATGACAACGCGGGGTAAACTAAGACTAGATTGTACATTTCTACATAATATCTTATAATATAAAATGCATACAAAATCGTAATTCTTCAATAAATAATGTTGGGAAGTATAGTCATCTCTTGTTGCTGATGATTTGAGAAAATGAAAGGTCGTTATTAAATGGATTAAAATCTGTTTTGTTATTTCATATTGTTATCGAATGAATCGATTATCGGTGTGAATTGCAAATTATCGGAATCGACGTAATGTAAATTGCGCGTGAAAATAATGTAAGAAATCCAAAAATAATACAGACACTAATATGCCTGCAAAATAATTTATCAATGTGAGTCGAGAAAGCCATTATGGTAAAACCGCGTTTTAAATTCAGCAATTTTTCAGTCGTCCCATTTGACATGATGATACCGTAACACGTCAATACATACATACATCTTCCAAGCCGTGATAATATGACGACACTTCTTTAATTGATGCTCGCTGACGCCAACACAACTTGCGCGTGAGCTACTATTAGCCAACTCGACACGCTTCGTCAGAATTTTCTGGAAATTGAACGCTTTATGCATGATTGTTTATTAAGTGTTGCTATAAATTGATTACAAACCCATTTTGGCCTGAAATTCCAATTAATTAGGATTTTAGGCAAAATTTGTGTGAAAAATCTGCTTCCGCGTCTACGCACTCCTGCGCAAACTATTGAAGATAGGAACTTAATATTTTCAGCAATAGAATCAGGAATGATATATCTAGGTAGGTTTTTCTCACTTTTCCGAAATTCCTAACGACAACTCTAAAAAATCAGTTAAAAATTTACAAAAAATTGAAACCCTGACTTGCATTTTCCTCATAGAAAAAAAATTTCAAGTTTGATATTTCCCAACTTGCCGTTCAGATGCAAAAACTATGTATGAAAATTATATCTTGAAATTATATCTATGAAATGTTCATTATTATTTTTTAAAAAATAGTGGAAGGTAGCAAAATTTATAACTTTCCTGCATAGTTTTTGCATCTGAACGCCAAATTGGGATATATCAAATTTGAAAATATTTTTTTCAATGAGGAAAATTCAATTCAGGGTGTCAATTTTTTGTAAACTTTTAAGTGATTTTTTAGAGTTATCGTTAGGAATTTCGGAAAAGGGAGAAAAACCTACCTAGATATATTATTCCTGAATCTATTGCTGAAAAGATTAAGTTCCTATCTTCAATAGTTTGCGCAGGAGAGCGTAGACCCGGAAGCAGATTTTTAACACAAATTTTGCCTAAAATCCTAATTAATTGGAATTTCAGGCCAAAATGGGTTTGTAATCAATTTATAGTAATATTTAATAAACAGTCATATATAAATTGTTTAATTTCCAGAAAATTCTGACGAAGCGTGTCGAATTGGGAAATAGTAGCTCGCGTGTTAGATAATCTTTGCAGGTTGAAGTTTATTTGGGTAGTGTAATTAATGCGATTGTTGGTTTCAACGGATTGCGGATGGATCACGGTTATACATGGGTGCTGAGAAATTAAGTTGTAAATTTATTTTATCCACATTAAAGTTCATTTGATAAAACATTACCTTCAATACCATCCTCGTTATAATTACCAAGTCGGTCACCATTTAACTGTTCGGTTGACATTTGTGTGAATCCTCTTACTATTTCCCTGGAAATGTTACTTTACTTAATAAAACTTACTTACTTACTACGCATTTTTCACTTATCTAAAAACATGGCGAGGCGGCTATGGTTATTGAGCTTCAAGCAAGAAATTTACTGAGTGTCAATGAACTAATTATTAAGTGGCGGAGCCACTTTATAAGATCGATATGTCCGTCCGTCTGTCCTCTGTCTGTCTGTCTGTGCGCGCTCTAACTCAAAAACGGTTAGACTTTTTAAAAACCTGTTTTCGGCAATCGATAACTGGTCACCTCAGAAGTGCCCAGCGTGATTTTGAAATACGTAGGTCAAAGGTAACCGTCAAATTTTTAAAATGGTAATACATGGCAAGTGGCATATCATTCGACAAGTCTATGACCATAACACATAGATATGAGGTCATTTCGCCGTTGACGGTTACTGTTTAACGGTTACAGCGATTTCAAATAATTTTACACATTATGCTCTTCTACTTAAGCTGTTTGACATTATCCACTTCTGTGTTCGGCAAACGACTTCTTATCACACTCGCTTCATGTGGCAAGCTTGACAGTCATAACGGCCAACGGTAACCATTTGGAACCGTTACGATTTCAAAATTTTCGAATGTCACATACGGTATGTGGCATATCATTCGAATCGTCTATGACCGTAACACATAGATATGAGGACATTTCGGGGTTGACGGTTATTGTTTAACGGTTACAGCGATTTCAAATAATTTTACACTTTATACTATACTGCTTAAGTTGTTTGGAATTTTAAACTTGTCACAATCGCTTTATGGGACAAGCTTGACAGCGATAACGGCCAACGGCAACCGTTACGATTTCGAAATTTTCAAATGTCACATAGAGCATCTTTAAAGCTGATTGACCCCCCCTTCCCCTCAAAAAATTGATTTTGCCCTTATTTCACTCAGCAATGGGGCTTGACCTGAAATTAATAAATGCAAAGTTTCACGAGCCTCCGACTAATGTGGGGACCGCCAGCCCCATGTATGTGTTTTGCTGATTCCGATTCCCTTGTTAAATTGACGTGTGCGCCATTCTGTCAGCTTTCAAGATATCTTCAATCGGAGACCGGATTCGGATTCTCCAACTCAAAATTGGTCTATGGCACCTTTTCGATTTTCCATATTCGAATTTGTGTTGAAATGGTAGGCCTCCGAATTTGGAAAATCGCTGAAAAGCGACAATTTTTGCAATTCCATGAAAATGCCGAAATTGGACGTGTTCATGGTTCCGTCGTTCACCTATTAGTACTCACATAGAACATCTGAAATATACATTTTGAAGCGCGGGGAACGGGCTTTGAGAATCATATTTTCATGTTGCTATATGTATTGTAGTTGACATGTAAGCGGCGATTGAATTACTTCATGTTTTCAAAACATTTCGTATTGAGAATCTGGAAAACAAAACTTACAACACCGACAATTTACATAAAAGCAAAATTGTGCTAATGTAGAAAGATAGCGCGTTAAAAATTAGTAATGGAGGCCTCATGTCCTCGACCGACGGTGGAACTGTGTGACGAAAGTATGTAATTCAATTTTAGGACACATTTTGGGCATGCTATATTTCAACATAATATATCAGCTGCGCTGCCGCTTTAAAATTCAGCTTTGCTGAATGCTATGTTTGGTCTCCATTACTAATTTTTAACGCGCTATCTTTCTGCATTAGCACAATTTTGCTTTTATGTAAAATGTCGTGTTGTAAGTTTCGTTTTCCAGATTCTCAATACGAAATGTTTTGAAATCATGAAGTAATTCAATCGCCGCTTACATGTCAACTACAATACATATAGCAACATGAAAATATGATTCTGAAAGCCCGTTCCCCGCGCTTCAAAATGTATATTTCAGATGTTCAATGTGAGTACTAATAGGTGAACGACGGAACCATGAACACGTCCAATTTCGGCATTTTCATGGAATTGCAAAAATTGTCGCTTTTCAGCGATTTTCCAAATTCGGAGGCCTACCATTTCAACACAAATTCGAATATGGAAAATCGAAAAGGTGCCATAGACCAATTTTGAGTTGGAGAATCCGAATCCTGTCTCCGATTGAAGATATCTTGAAAGCTGACAGAATGGCGCACACGTCAATTTAACAAGGGAATCGGAATCAGCAAAACACATACATGGGGCTGGCGGTCCCCACATTAGTCGGAGGCTAGTGAAACTTTGCATTTATTAGTTTCAGGTCAAGCCCCATTGCTAAGTGAAATATGGGCAAAATCAACGTTTTGAAGGGAAGGGGGGGTCAATCAGCTTTAAAGATTCTCATACGGCAAGTGGCATATCATTCGACTCCCCTTTATGCAAATCCGAATGCATTTTAATTGTAACGGTTACCGTTAAACGGCAATACCCGATTTTTGGTTCTTATGTTCTAGCTTGATAATGGATTGGAATATATGCATTCTGTTATTAATAAACGATACTGGTACTCAGTTGACTATTTTGAAAGGTGCATGTTAAGGGTGTCCCTGCTCCGCCACTTTGCTACATGTTAGCTTGCTGGGTTTATTCAACGTCGACATGGGTCCCGACAAGATTAATGGATATAATATTGGTTAAATATAATACTATCAAGGTGAACTTACGAAATATTACAATCCCTTCATCTTGTAGTGCCTTTCCATTACCAGAATATATTGTTGTAACTTTTACAACGAATTTTTAAAATTGCTGAAATAGTTAGTAATTCAACACTACGCTTGTTCAAAGATCTTGTAACTCCGATATCTGAAATAATATAATTTAATTAATACTTGAGTACATATTAGCATCCTGGATTCATAAAAATATTTCAGGAACCTTATTTACATCGTTATTGCAAATTTGTAAATGATATAATTTGTAGCTATAACGATGATTATGGACCCAATCAAATACCATACTCTTAGAAGATGGGAGGGTACTCAGCATTTAAATTTTGCTTGTTTTGCAAAATATAAATTGTACTAGGAGAGAAAAATGTTTTCTTGCATTTCCAATCACGATGACAGTTTTTCTGTGAGATGGTTATCGCTAAATGCCTGACAACCATTGTATAGAATGTTTAATTATTTGTTCTGGTAAGTTCATCTACAATAAGTTCAAATAATCATGGTGGTTACACACCAATATGTATTGTTGTCTTAATATATATGTAATTTTGAAACATACACATTGTTTCATTAAACAAAACTATTCGTACACCTTTCATTGTTCTTATTTTAATTGATAATTGGTGGCAATTAGACTAATTTTCCCGAACCTGAAAAGAAATGAATATTAATACAGAATTGAGGGTTACTGACGTCACCGCAGTGAATGTTCTCGCTAATTAGATTTTAAAAGGTGTTAAGGCCAGTAGAGATTAAGAGTCGTAACTATGATGAAATAAATGACGGAGTATTGAAGAACTAGTCAGGTATTAAATAATTAGCATTGTTGTTAGTAACCATTAATTTTGGTAAGTCCAATCAAACGTTCTTTGTGTTTGCTTAATCCCACATCACTCAATTTAGTACATTAAAACAATCGAATTTGTTCGGCATGAAGAAAGTAAATACTTCGACCAAACTTAAAATACTGAGGCCGATACATCTCTGCTATCTGTACTAGTGCTGCTTCGACAAAGTACATTTCAATACAAACCAATTTCGGTGTTAAAATAAAATCCACCAAAGAATCAAAACCATTATCATAGGCTGATACACAACTCAGCAGTTCATTTTGTGGTTTGGACTAATTATCAAGCATGGTTTCGCATCGCTCAAAATTTAAATTAGGTGAGAAATGAACCGCATGCGGGCCTGGTTGCATTTCTGAAGAACAACTAATTCTGGCAGAGTCATTTATGTATATATTGTTTTAATACTTGTTTTAATATATTGTTACAATTGGTAAATACATTAGTAGTAACCAGCACATTAGTGTTCAGTTTTATTATTCATATTCATCATACATACACACATTTACATCATAACATTACAATAATCATAACAGCCATTTAGCTATTAACAAAATGATGGTACTTAAGTATGGAGTATAAACACCCTTTAATTAGACTACAATGGATTGTTTTCCTTATGTGGCTCAACATAGTTATGCTTAAAAACCACGTTAATTGCCCTCGCAGTGAATAATGCAAGATTCATATATATTTTGGCGCTTTTAAAAATCCCGTTAATGATTATATATTACAGTCGAATTATAAATGACGTATGTATAAATGTTAACATACATACCTAAAGGCTGACAATAATTCAGACGGATTTGACTACAGGAGAACTAATGTACAAATTTGCTGGAAACAAAAGTCGAGAAGGACGACTGGAGTTGAACTGTCAATATAATTCACATCTCCCAACCGAACTTTAATTGGTTGTAAAGATGAAACCTGCCGGACAAAGGATCGTCGTGCGTTTAAGGGAACCAACGGAGCCAGCTTTCTCCTCATATGCGCCGCTAATTCCACAGAGTCGCAGTAAACACCGCCAAATTCTCCAACGACAACAACAACTCCAAGAAATCCTTCAAGAACTGCTAACGAAAATACGAAAATCTGGAGACTGCTGGTAACCCCCGTGTCCATCGAGATTAAGGCGTAGCATCCAATAATTAAAACTGACATAGCAATGCTCACCACTGCAAGTATTACATGGCCTTGCTGGAACACGTTGTAGTAGCTGGCTAAAAGCTGAATTTCCCTGTACACCAAAAAGTTGTTGGACCCAACATTGCCAATCCGGGCGGTCGTCCAAACTTTTCCAACATTTCCAATGCAATTGCGAGCGACATGGTTTTTGAAATAGTTCAAATAATACCTGATACAAGCCGCCGGTAAAAGGGACAATTCCAAGCAAACAAAACAAAGAAATCCAAGCATATCTTGATGTAACCAAAGTACCCAGACGAAAATCACGAACAGCTTAAGCAATGCAGAAATCGACAAATCAACTTGTCCATTGTCCATTGTTGGAAACGTGCATTGAGGTAGGACGAAATAGGCAAACGTTGCTGGAGAGCAGCTATCTTGCAGCCGTTGAAGAGAGTAGCTGATTGGTAGAATTATTGAAGAAGCCACTCCAGACAACTGAGTACTTTGGAGTTTCCATTTTTTGGATTTTTCCAGGGCAAGTTGTTGGACCAACGAGCTCCCTGCATAATCATATCCGATACAAGCAAAAATAAACACTCCTTGTCTCACAGATTTTGAGATATTTAAAATCATAAATCAGATGACGTACCACCTTGTAAATGTCGCTTCTCAAATCGCAGCAGCAAATTGAACAATTCAGCCGTCGTTTGCCGTCTTTGAATGGTTGCCACTCTCAACGCCAACGCTGCGGCTCCAGTGGTGCAATACAACAAACACTCCATTGTCATCGTTATGGGTCTGTGACTTAAGCCGTACAGGATTTGAAACCACAACATGAAGGTGTGAACAAAATATTGTATGGTTTTTAACTTTTGAGATGACGCAGCTTCTTTACTACATGTGAAAACTGTGAAGGACGTGTATGAATTGGATCCTCTTCCGAAATTACACGCAATAGGACAGCTCGTAAGTTTCTCAAGAAGACGTAGGTGAAGTTTAAAAAACCTCAACATTTTCTCCTGTATCAGCATTTTCTGAGCGGTGACTAGAAATTTGTGGTTGTTAGCAGAAACAATTTTAAGATTGCTATTGTCCAAGATATTTCGATACGAATAGAGCTATGGCATATACAATATTTTACCTACGTGTGTTAATGAATAATTGAATGCTTAACCATTTCCCTTCTGCTGCGAGGACGCTGACCTGAAAGCAGTCAAGTAGTCCGCTTGATTAGTCCGTTTAGTTTAAACACATATTCCTCTACTTACACAAACAGAATTATTTTTTCGTCCATTAGCAAGAGCCAATAAACTGGGCAAACATTGATGAATTATTTGTGTCGCTTACATTGTGCCAGTTAGTGTATACATACCCCATACCTGACTATAATATTCCAATAAAACTAATACATATTGAATCGCGTTGGCCGTTTGGCTTATGGCCTGAAAGGAGATGTAAATACATTTGTAATTTGGATCGTTAAAAAGGAATCAATTTTGCAAGACACCTACCTACAGTTGGCCTACATCAGTAACTGATTTTTCTTGTCAGCGGTTAAATGATGAATGTGCTGAGTGGACAAACAATACTCTACAAGACCCTGTACAATAACAAGTTTGAAATAATGACATCGCTGGTCTTACGCGGCGCGGAATTTACTTTGCTGCGGAGAAATGAACTAATTTGCCCGTTTATATGTCATGGAACTATAATAAAGCTTGTCTGCTGGAATGGTGTTGCAGGCAATTACAATTATTCTACCTCGTTGTTTTTATTGCTGAAGTGTGGCTTCAGGGGTTCCCAATATGAATATGGTGTGAATATCTTATATCATAATAATATTACCTAATAAATATGTACCTATTATGAGATGCGCTGCTATTGCTTCCACTGATAATGACAAGAAAGCAAGCAGCGGCAATGCAATTGTATGCAATAATATATGAAATGATGAACTAACTTAGGACTAACACCAACACGTAATAAAAGCCAGTCTTCGGCTGCAATGATAAGAAACAACAACTTAATCTCGTAACCACGAAGCATACAAGCGAGTACATAATAATAATAATATGTGTCATAATCCCCCATACAGCATAAAATACAAATACACGTTATAATCCTGACACCAGTACGCCAGCAACCTCCAAAATAAGCTTAAGGCTTTCAAAAGTACTGATTGCTAGCTGAGGAATGAAGCAAAATGTGCCGTCGGATATGCTAAATCATCTATTTCCTTTCGATATTCCAGAATGATCAAAACTTCGTGGATCATTTTTGTTGACTGTTATAATCAAACCTTGTGCAATGACACAAAATATGTGTGTCAATCGGTTATGTACATTTAATTTTATTGTACGCGTTGGCTGTTGGATGGGCAATAATTATTCAACTGGTCAAAAGCTACTTGTCTTCTGGAGCATTAATCGCTCTCTATAAATGTAGCCAATCACATCAATTATGATCATATAACCCTGACATGTTTGTCCTAACATTTAAAACCCTCGTCTCACTCTTGGTGGAAATTCATGATATATTCATGTAAATAGTCATATTCCATGAAACACTGCTACACAAATATAGACATATTGTCAAAATGCTGTCTATCGTATTTCTAGGGCATTATTACAGTTTGCGTGATGTGACATGCAGGGTTAACAGCACTTCAGATTAGCAACGTAAATATGCGTCGTTGCTTCTTAAAATCGATGAAGCCAAATAGGAACTTTTACGTCGTTAAATTTGTCGACTCCACAAATTTCATTAAATAATTATTATGCATTTTAATTGTACAATGATGTCATACAAACATATATCGATACAATTAAATAATACGTGCCAACAAATAGATATATATATTCATTTGAATAATAGAATATTTCCATGCAGCTTTTCGGCACAGAAAATACTTAAGTATCGTTGAATCATGATATTTTACACAAATATTCACATTTAAATGACATCGTTCTAAAATTACAGATTTGTTGCAACTAATAGCGGATAAGTGCAAACTGCACGGCACGATTATTTGCAAAGTCGGTGAAATTCAGCGGAGTCAAATGGTCGATATAGTTAACCGATCCAAACTGAACTTTGATTTTGGCGCAACCTTGCACCACTTTTTGAAACATTTTCGCATCTTTCTTATTCCGGACAAAATTTCTGTTTGAATACCGCTTCAGTAGAACCAAGATTTGCTCTGACTGTGAGTATATTTGAGCCATACAGCCAACAACTGATGCCACTATGAACACACAGTCTACGTAGATGAGGACAAGCAGCATGATTTTTATCCAATTGTCATGCGACATCTCTGTCATGGTAAGTCCCGTCATTCCCAATGACTGCAAGCCTATTGCAGTTACTACCACTGCAATCAGAGCAAAGTGCAGAAACTCGTTCATGAACTTTGCAAGCATTTCCATTTTTCTGTACTGAATCGAAACTCGGGCCAACGATCCGCTGGAACATCTTGCAACGTAATTTTCTGGAAACCTAAGAAAAACAGAAACAAAAGCTATTGTACGTTGCTCGGATGAAAAAAACGATTGCACGTTTTCAGTAATTTTTATTACATTTCTAAGTACTCCCGAAGTGTTATGGGCACAAGATCATTCCAACACAGACTATATCAGCAAGGTGTAGTGAAAATGCCCACATCCAATAGTTTACAGCGAATAGCAACAGTTTCATTAGATATTTAATCACGAATGTCGATATCGGATAAGATGGAGTTACTTGAATCGGCACAACGCCGCATTCCGGTAATACCCAATAACCAATAAGACCAGGTCTGCATGGGTGAATCCAGTGGAACGCTAACAGATATCCAACAGGAATTATCCAAACGGTACCGAAGAGGACGTAAGCCATCAAAGTATTTAGATCATCCAGTGTTCGCTTTTTTGTTTTCCGCATCGGCATGTATTTCGGAAAAGTAAGGAGGCCATTCACATAAGCGCACAGAACGTGCATATTATTCCAGCAGGTAACCAGGAAACTGTATGCCGCAACATTACAAACAAGAGCAACGCCAAACAGGAAGTAGTCCAACATTTCATTCTTCCCAGATTGATATATCTTGAAATGATAGACGCCTTGAAGTGCCAGCAAGCAAATGAGTAGTTCTTTTAAACGACATTTACGCTTGAACGAAGAGATTCTGACGGCACTTATGCAGGGGACTAAGGATCTAGACATCTCATCCCAGTGAATTAGGGAGCCACCGAGAAACTCTGCCAAGTTGAATGCTGCAGCGATTAGTCTTAAATGATTTTGCAACATTTTGATAGTTTTAGATAACTCGCTTTACAAGATCCCCAGTGTTTCACCTCCAGTGAACAAAGTTGGAGCTAAAGCCGTCCGCCCTGAGCTGTGTCTAGTTTCACAGTATACACAAAATGTATATAATATAATCACTAGTTGGATAAGGTGATGCACGTTTAGTGCAAAAGATAGCGCACGGGGTTGTTAATATTTTATAACCGTTATTGGACATTACTATTTATCTTCATGATAAATGATTTTGTCAACTATTGGCTGCGTTGAAGTTGGGCAAGTCACACGTGTTATTTAATTCTAGTGGCTTTGACGGACAGTAAATTTTGTATTGAAATGAAAATGTCATATCGACGTGTCAATCCGGTAAATAACTATGATTCATTTCGTTTATTGAAAGCTTGTCAGAACTCGACATCAGGATTCCTAAACGTCGACTGACGATTGACGGATGCGCTCACCTTCACAATCAATTTGCAATTTGGGAGATGTCTGCAAACCAAACTGCGTCATGGCCTCAATATATAATTGAATTGCAAAAGCTGTTCTATAGTAATTATAATGATGATTTTAATGGGAATAATTAAATCCTACTGTTATTCATCTTATTTTCAATTAGTTTCATTTCATTCGTCGACTTCAATGTCGTAGGTATTTAGGTGTTCAATATTTACTTTCCCCAGAACTTGATACTAATCACGATAAGTATTCAGTTTGATTACTATAGCTAAATGTCGTACAATGATGGCAAAGAATGATTTCCTATATTTCATTTGGAAATATTTTCAAGTTGTTGTAGACAGAAGTTTGCTACTAACCTAACCGTTCATTTGCGACGATATATTTATTTGCCATTTAAAAGTACATGCAATATAAGGGGATTGCTACCAAAGTGACACAAACATATAGTATAATTAATATATGGGTATCCTTATTCAAAACAATCAAATTATTCGAGCAACTTTAACTCGTCATAGTCGAGTATTTTGAATTCAAGGAAACTTTTAAGTGTATTTTTTCGCGTCAATTGGTGGCCCATGACGTCGTCACTACGTTTTCGTTGCTTGTCACAGTTTTTACACCCATCAGGTTTCCCCCGCAACTGTTATATCTCATCATGTTTGTAGAAATACGAAAAATATTTCTTGTATTCCTGAAAACAGAAAGGTCTATCACGACCTCCTTCAATTCTTTTAAAAATCTCGTCAATTGTTAGTCTCTTTAAGGTAATTAAATCCCCAAAAGGATAGACTTTTAAATGTAACGGTAATTGAAAAATTCGCAAATATACAGAAAAGTGGATGCCCAGTCTGTAGGGCGCAGTTTTAGAGCTAGAAATTTCAAATTTGGCACACGTATAGAACAACAAATTTCAAACATGGCGATGGCTTGCGATTTTTTAGATTTTGAAATTTTGGCGCGAAAATCAGTTTTTTCGCATTTATTCAAAAATGGCAAATAAAATTCAAAATCTAACTTCGTCACCGCATTTTCCGTGTAAAATTACATTACCGACAATATGTTTGTTGATTAAAAACTCAATGGTTTAACCAGCATTAGTAATGTAACAAAATCATTAAGTGTCACAACTCAAAAATGACACCAAACCTTTACAAATTTGTCGTTTCAATTATGAATATGTAAAGGTTTGATGTCATTTTTGAGTTGTGAACCCTTATAATTTTGTTACATTAAATATTCTGGTTAAACCATTGAGTTTTCAATCAACAAACATATTGTCGGTAATGTAATTTTACACGGAAAATGCGGTGACGAAGTTAGATTTTGAATTTTATTTGCCATTTTTGAATAAATGCGAAAAAACTGATTTTCGCGCCAAAATTTCAAAATCTAAAAAATCGCAAGCCATCGCCATGTTTGAAATTTGTTGTTCTATACGTGTGCCAAATTTGAAATTTCTAGCTCTAAAACTGCGCCCTACAGACTGGGCATCCACTTTTCTGTATATTTGGGAATTTTTCAATTACCGTTACATTTAAAAGTCTATCCTTTTGGGGATTCAATTACCGTAAAGAGACTAACAATTGACGAGATTTTAAAAAGAATTGCAGGAGGTCGTGATAGACCTTTCTGTTTTCAGAAATACAAGCTCAAATCAAAGGCAGCATTTTTCCGTAAATAGGGACAGAACTAACAACAAACAATTAAATGTTGAAGGACTTGGTAATTGCGACGAGAATGCTATCAAATTAACCAATTCTTCATGTCAACTTAAATTTTAAAAATCAGAAAAATCAATTATCACTTAAATATTAAATTAGTTGGATAACACTAAATGCTCCAATTACCAATGTAAAAAAATACTGTTTTTTCTGTGCTTAATAGTAGCTGCTAATTTCGTCGAGCTTGCCCTCATTAACAGGGAGGAAACTGCAAAATACCAAAATCTATGCACTTTTATTCTCAACATCAACACGAATTATAATAGACTAAATTTATTTTAGTGTTTTTATTATTAACAGTATATAACTAGTACTTTATGCTGTGCCATTTCTCTTATAAACTTTTGACCAATTCGACGTATTCAGTTTTGCTCGGCTTCAATATGTGAAACACGCGCACTTTAAGTAATGAATTCTTAGTACCAATAGAATCCATACTCGATGATACATGAGGATTTAAGTGAGCGACATGATATATTTCGAGGCTGAATTAATAATATCTATGAAATTACTAAAAAATGTGTTCATATCATCTTTCCAATATTTAAGATACAGTGGGTCCCAAATTATCAATTCTGTCTGGCTACGCCGTTCCAGCTGTTTTTTGTTTTGATTTTGCATTGAATTTCCTTTCATTTCACGAAGCGAACCAATCATATTCGCCAAAAATGTCAGGTTGCTGGGCGTAGGCAGAATTCAAACTTCTGTTGGAGGGAACAATACATAGTACAAGCTGCTTTCGTGTCTATCGATATAATTTCTCTCTGAAGCTAAATGATTTAGATAAAACCTGATTACCAAGTTGTGAATTGAACTGATTCAATTATAAAGACATTCGCATGAACACTTTTTGCATCATTTGTGCAAATGTGAAAATGATGTGGTCTGACGCCTAAACCAGGGAATTACACCAATGAAACACTTTTCAGTGCGAAGATAGTAGCGACAGGACTGTGGAAAGCTCAAATTAAGTATGAATTAAAATATGCTGGGTTTGGTGGCAAATATTTTTGCCAATTCTAATTGCACTGTGACCTTTTTGAAGCGAGGCTGTTATCTGTAAATGTAACACATTTAGGTGCAGAGAATATCTAAATATTTTTTTGCAGCATGCGAACGAAAAACCAAATATTACATAAACTCAATAAAAAGTATATACAATCAGTGACAACCTTTTTCAAACCATTTAACGTTAGTACTTGTTTCAATCTTTTTCTCTTGAGTGCAAAATAATAGATTAGATTCATGATTACAATAACATTCAAGATTAATTTCAATATTATTCGTGGCACAATTGGAAAATAAGTATTTGACATTTTAACGGCCACCTGTATGAAGCTGTTGAATACTTTACCTGAAACTCTAGTTTTAGTATTTCTGACTTATGTAAGACGCTTTATAATTAGTAAAGGCAATGTATAAAACACGGAATCATATTAAATACTGTATTATTCTCCTCTATATTTAATACCACTCTAAATTTCTGAAGGTTGAAAATTCTTGAAAGTGTCGGTTGTATTCAAACTCTCTTATTAATTATTCATGAGGACTTTGAATTCAAAGAAATTTTATGATATTTTTTCAATCGTAGGTTTACGACGTCAACACAGCGTATGCCCTTCCGGGAAGAGATTTTAGTATTAGCAGGTCATATACACTATCATTGGGCAGTGGTTGGTGACGGTGGTGTAGTTGAAACCAATAAATTGTCAAATCTCTTAATGACGCAGGAGCGACGCTACAGTCGCTTCATTGATTAAAGTGCGATTTAATTCCCAACTGGCGTATTGAGAACTGGCGAGTGTTTGAATAAAGCAGCCCAAAGATTGACTATAAGCACAGTTAAAAAGTCATTGGAAGATTGAGTAATAATGAAATTTATTTGATATTGCGCTACCACGTCCATTGATGTGAATTGGTTAGTGCTAAATGAAAATTTACTTGAATCCTGTTGCATTTTTCGGTATACTTGAAAAGATGAAGTCAGTTATATTAAACCGATTTCAATTTCCTTTGTAATTGTATTTTTCGATCCCATGAGCATAATATATATGAATTCTCAATTACTTGATTTGACTGAATTAAAATTGTATACACCAATTTGCCAGTATCTAAAATTGTAAGGAGCTAAATTCTTTACAAGAGTAATTCAGATATTTGAATAGTAGAATATGTTATGTACTATATTCCAATAACTGCACGTCGACTTGACAATATCGTGGTAATTTAATGTTTACTACTTTCCGAAACTGGATATGCAATATTTTAATGGTCACTCCAAACGCCAACACTTGGGATGCAATGTTAGAAAACCGTTAAGGCGGCAACAGGTCTTCCCCTCTTCCGGGTTGTATTAGTTGCGGTTTAGTTCTAACAGGTACAGCAATTGTAAATCTCTATTCAATAAATTAATGTCAATAACTTTAAGCCATTTTCAACAAGTAATCTTAGCATTTGCGGAAGGCTTCTACAAAAATTGAGAACTTATTTCCGCGCTAAATGTAAAGATGGCCAACGTTTTACAAGTTTTCATGTCTTGACGTCAGGGCCGCAAAAACCGGGGGGGATGGGGGGGATATTGTCCCCCCCTGGAATTTTAGGTGATGCAAAATGTTGATTCAGATATTGATGAAAATGCCGATTTGCAACAAAAGTATTGTCTGAAATAAAAACTCTTTGCTCGCTTCGCTCGCAATTAAGACCCCCAATAGCTTCTGTTATTGCAGTTAAAATTTCGAAACATACTTGTGCGTGCCTGTTCCTAACAGCGAAGACTTTTAACCATTTAAAAAGTATGTTCTTAGATATGCTTTTCGACTATATGAAAAAGAGAAGTTATAGTGCAGAAAATATAAAACTAATAATTTTATTTTTTAACGATTAAACACGGCTCAAAACTTGCACAAAAAGCACTAGAAGTGGCCGTTTTTAATGCAAAACTATGAAATGGCTTCAGTTGAGCCACATCCGTTATTATGTACAAGCTTTAATGCAACACTACTTGACGTATTTCTAGAAAACAAATCGAAGTTAGTAAGGAAATTGTTAATTTTGAACTATTTAGATCATTATATCGAAACCCGACATGACTCCGGGTAATAACGTGAACTAGTAAAAATGGGTTTAAACGGTCATTTAAGCGGGAGGCCCTTGCTGGGTGCTCCCGATTATTTTTAACTATGTGATGATCAAATGTAATATTTGATAGGAATATCATTACATACAACGTTATCATAGAGGTAAAAGGCTTGCTAAACAAATGCAAATGTTCTCAAATATTGTTTCATGAATTTCTTGGTGACTTGTAACTTGGTGACGAAAGGACACTAGTTGATTATGTATACTAGAGCGACTATGTAAACTAAGAGAATTTTGGTGTTCAAGAATGCTGTAAAGTAAAGCATTGTAATTTTCATATTTCTAAATGGTTCCATCTCCTATCCAAACAATGAAAAACAGGTTTTCGTATCATTTTTAAATCCATCATGTTCCAAACAGTTTGCAAAAATGATTTGCGTTTAGATTTAAAATTGGTGTTACTCAGCCGTCAATGAATCCAAGTCAACTCTTCCATATGCGAGACGTGAATTGGTAAATGCAATTATTCGACAGTTTTACGAAAGTACAACTTATGTTCGACTGTGTCGTGTAAGCAAAATCAATTATTTGGAGCGGGCTATTACAAAGGATAGAACATAAAATGTTGCTTCTTGTGTAAAGGATTTTCTCTGCCAGTATCTGTTTACCTCACAAGGGTATTCCCTCAGATGTCACAGATGACCGAAAAAGGTGGCAATATTATTTTACACACAATTTACAACTGCAACTGATTGCTTGAGAAAATCAATGGCGTGATTTTAGTGACAAAATTATTCCGCTCTAGAGTAGTTTTTGTACGCACACCCAAATTTTTGGCGTACATACCACACACCAAATGCAATTCTCGGATGGAGCACGCAATCCAGACTCTTTTGAATTCCAGGAACGCTTTGTCAAATATTTCAGGACTAAGAATCCGTTGATGTGGTATAATAGTACTCGCAAAGGGTGACTTACTGGTATAGTTTCGCGACCTCAGATCATCAGATACGGGATTGATAGATCAAAGTGTATCGAAAAGATGTTTTAGAAAATTGCCTGTGCAATCTACAATTTTAAAGTTAGAGGGCCAAACTTGTTTGCTAAACTTGAACTAAAACACATTCTAATGCAAATAAATGACAATAAACATGAGGCTTCAACGAAATCCGCGTAAGAATTAGATATTACAGCTACAAGGGGCATGCATATAAACAGGATACTAACGTGTCATATATCCCATGGAAACTCATATATCTACAATACTAAGCACCCAATTTCATCATAAAAATCAACATCGGCTGAAATAAACCCATGTTTACAATTTTTCAGATTTTCTAGGACAGTGTGGTGGACCAAAATTTTTGGAATGGGTAAGTTTAGGAGGCTGTCATGCAAAATGTTGTTCACCAAATTCGACTGTTGAGCACTTGAATTGAAGCTGAAGAAATATGTTAAAATGGGGTTTTTCAGATTTGTAATTTTTTGTTCGTGTCAAAAGTTCTGGGCGTATTTTTTGGGGCGATTTTCAGCCATACAGAGTTATGTGATACAAGCTGCCACTAGATTTACACACATGCATTTCTTTGGTCCACCTTTTGCGCACAGTATCTCTATATCCTTGGCTTTATGCCGCATAATTGTTTTCCGGGAACCATATGTATGTGACGCTAATACAGGCATTTTTATTTAAAATTCTCGAGTATGGCCCAAACTTGGCAAGTTCTTGAATGTATATCTCCATAACGAATTGACGGATTAACAAGCGGTCAAACATGTCAGAATCTGAATGATTTGCGATTTTTTTGTATTTTTTGTCTCGGTTAGCATCGTCAGCAGAATTTTGCCCATACTATGTGGGAAGACTGACTTCCAGCATTAACGTTGGCATGCGTTATCCAAAAAACACTGATCGACCCCTGTCTTCTGACACATATTAATTTTGATTCTGTTTCCGACCATAATTTTATCTATACCGTAAATATGGTACTTATGTTTATGTTTCTAAAAATACAAGATATATGCAGTAAGCCCGCGATCAACGGGCGATGGCGTTGGATGGGACGACGTATATATTTTCACGACGGCGACATATATTTTGCTGAGAATTGTTACGAGGAAAATATTTTTGTTCTGGGATTACTGGGATAGCTTCTTCACAATACGGGCAGGAGCCTTTTAGAATTGTGACCATAGATGGGCTAGCTAATTTTCGCTCGAGTTCACTTGACAATTCTGTCTGGACATGGTCGTGGATTCCTGCAGGAACAAACCGTAGGATTGCGTCAAAAATGTATTTGTAACTTTATAAATATATTTGCAGAAATATTGTGAATGAGTTTATAAGGAGTCAGCAGGGGATTTCCTTCTTAATACTTGCAGGTATTTCCTTTAAAGGTATGGCCTGAAATTCCAGAAACAAAGCGCCATAATGCCGGCGGAAAATTTTGTTCAGAATTTTAATATAGATTTTCAGCAGATTAATGGATTTCCTACTGCTTTACTGATTTTTTGGACTCCATATTTTATAGTACTTCCGTAAGGGAAATAAAGCAATATTAACAGCAAATTTCCATCTGATGGCTTGCGGAACATTTACGGCAGATCAAGGCAAGGATGTGTAGAAATTTACCTGGTTAATTAAATTGATAACTCAAGTACAACAAATTTTTAAGTTCAACTATCTTAACGATTGGCTTGAAAGAAAACAGGAACAGTGTTACCGTCGCACAAACGTTTTATGTTGTTGTGCCCGAAGAATTAATTTTAGATTCAAATTATCGAAATTTATGTCTTACTTTACTCGCCGGTCATTTTAATACGTCCATTATATATAATGACGATACACACTCATTATTCTACTTCAACTTACGCAAGTTTAAAACATTACCGATGTTTTGGCTTATTTTGGTCCAAGGTGAGACATTTTGCTATTTTCCAATTTCGACTTGCGTCCCCCCCAGAAATTAGGACGTTGTTGCGGCTATGCTTGACGTTATAAATACAAAATCGACATTGTAAAAGTTTTCGTATACTGTCCGCAACATTAAAGAATTGGGCCAGCTGCACAGAACAAATTTCTCTGAGTTACTCCAACTTAATCACACACAAGTAAATGTCCAATGTTAATTATATTTGGTTAATTATATCCTTGTTACATTGCGTAATGGCTCAACGATTCTTACGTCGACTTGTCGCATTGTTGAGGTACCCAATTAATGCACGTCGGGCACAATAGGTCACAAAGTTTGGAGCCCAGATTGTCACATCGATTTTCTAGGTTTATATGCAATAAATAAATCGGTCTGGTTAATATGTCATTAGTCCAGTAAACAATAAACTTTACTACAAATTAATGAAACGTGAGAAAATAATTGATTGTCATTGACACCACCATGATGTATACACCGCTGGAGACGAATTTACTTTGATATAGGTTCAGCGAGAGCTTCAAGTGCTGGTTCAAAGATATTAGTTCATCATGTTTTGAGAATTGCAAATTACGAACGATTTTAGAAAGCAAAAATACTGAGTATTCAATTTTAATGAGATAGTACTGATAGTTAAACATTGATATTTTTCATAGTCTGTAAATATTTTATCATTAATTAATGTGGATTTTAAATGCAGATAAGTGACCACAATTTTAATATCTAAATACGGCAACCTCAACCAGTGCTGATCAAAATTCAAATAATCGTTCAAGTAAATATCGTTTGCCCATGGTGGAGTTGCAGCATTGAAAATTCGGAAAGTACGTAATCGGCCGTGCTGAATTCCATTGAAATGTTTGGTTTTCCTGAATACGTCACTCTGACATTTCACGGTTAATATCTGGAATTAAAAACAGAATACAAAACTTTCTGTCTACGTAATGTTCATGGAAATGAATTATACAAAGTACCGGTTTGAATTGTAGTGTCCGTGCGTAGTTTCTATTAATTGGAATCAGAAGGATTTCTGCTTGGCATTTATGAGTTGTGATATTCATGGTCACTGACGCCAACATTTCGTTTGCGTTGCCAATAACAATTTTGCTTCAAATCGATGTACGGAACTGACAGTAGGGACAGTTTGTGTAATGATGTCATCAATGTGATGATGTAGCAATATACAAATTCATATTTCCAAGAATATATCATAAAATAGATTTGAGTCTGCTTATTTCGATATTTTCATTAATGAAATCAGGATATTGGTGATTTCAAGACCAGTAGACTTTCAAATTTCTTTATTAAGTGGGCATGAATTTAATTTGATTTAGGATTCCACCCAAACTGTCATGAAACGTGTGAACGAATTAATATTCTCTTTAAAGTTGATCACTTCGTATCTACTGTCAGCAATTGATTTAACTCTGATCAGGCTACGACCAATTTGTGATAGGTTGAAATTTAATAAGACAGTATATTGTTAAAATCGCAATGAAAAGTTTCATTGCAAAATGGAATCGATTCGATATTGTATTAAATACTACAACAAATTCTGGGAGGTGGATGTTGCAGAATTGAATGCCGCAAATTCTATATATACTTGTTCTATCCAAAACCTCGCTCTGCGAATTTTCTTAAATTGATGGTCGCCGACGCCAACACAACGTATACAATGTTAGAGAGCCATTAATGTGCTCATAGGTTTGCGCCGCATAGATTGGGCTGCGTAATTTAATGTGGTCGAGTTTGGGTAGAGATAAGACCATTGGTGCTGTATGGATTCAGAGGAGCGGAGTTGAGATGGAATGTGTTATTTTTATTAATACACATGATCCAACTAAATGAAATGTAGCGGATCCAAAATCAGGAAAAACATTAGACACATGTTAAATTTGCATCATTACAGGACTCCTTGGATGCCGTCGAGATGCAAGACAAGAAATGAAAATTTTCTATTTCCAACATTCATAATTTCTCTTGTTACAGTAATTTTTACGCTTATTTTTACTATTACATTATTGACAGAAGTGAATTTGTTACAAAATGCTTGCTTGAATTGTTTTTTTTTTTTTCATGTTATTTTTATTAATTCTAATCTATTGTTCGGGTGCCGACAGGTTTGGTAGTCAGCGACGTCAGCGCGTCGTTTGCGTTGCCATGCAATGTTTTAACTTTGAGCAGATGGTAAATTGCCACGCACAGGTCAGAGTTAATGCGAACATGTACAATAATATATGTAAATAAAAATTAAGATGGTTTTCCGGTTCATAGATGAGAGTCATTAAATTTGCCCTGTCGTCACTTTTTGATAGTGAAAGAAGTGAACACTGGGAAAAATATGGCACCTGAAAATCTGGAGTTATTCCAGGGCATGAACCCTATTCATCGCAGATTAAACGCATGTTACAATTTTTCTGCGAAAACTTCTAGCTAGAACTTTCCTAACCCTTTCAACTTTCACAAATAGTTTCTTGAGTACCCATTTTTGTAATTTGCCCAAATTGACACCTACAATTTGCTCTGACACATGTCTCATATCATTATTACTATAATTTTAGATTATTTGCATTCGTATCGATTTGAAATAATTGAGACCATTCCAGGAACGGCAACATAGAAACAATTCTATTCTTTTCTTTAAGAAAAGTGTGATAAATTATATTTTCGTGTTGCAGGTCTTGGAATATTTGACTCCACTTGTTTCCTTATTTTCTGCAATGAAAACAGATAATAGGTGATCTGAAAGCTGGTAAACTACAAAACCGTTCAAAGTTGGAATGGATATTATTGAATATTTGATTCATTTGTCCGCCAATACTTGGCATAAACGTGCTATAGCAAATCTATTGACAATTGCATCAGAACTACGATTATGCTGGTACGGGTAAATATGCCTCTAAACAGGTAGAGCATTTTGTGCGTTTTTGGCAGGTTGAAAAGTAGAAACTATTACATCGGTTTAATATCAATGATAATTTATTAAATGGATTTGATATTGTATTACCACACGGTGTGGTCCACACCCATTTCCTGGAGACGGATGCCGCTAAATGCAAGAAATTAATAATTTTTGGAATGGGATTTCATGATCTTTTGTAGATAGATTGAGGGAATGAAATTTGGTTACAGAACCGATTTAAATCTACTTTTTTTCATTTAATGTGGTGATCGAATGATTCGAATATCAATATGAACTGTAAACTTTTGGATTCGCTGTAATGAAAATTGTACGCGGGAAATAATATATGCAAGTCAAAAATTATACAGACACTATCATTTCAGAATTTACAAGTTCGTATTTTTTGGTTGGTTTAGCTAATGGTATGGTTCTCAACGGATAGCGGGTTTGTCACTGTGCTGAATGGGCATTAGGGGGAAATTAAGTTTGCAAATAAATTTTATTAAAATTTAATTTGATATGACAAAACATTATCTTCAATATCATCCTCATTACAATTACAAAGTATGTCAACATTTAACTGTTCGTGTGACAATTGTGTGAATCCTCTCACATCTTCTCGGGCAACGTCACTATTAGCATGTTTTCACTCTTCTAAATACACGGTGAGACGTGTATAGTTATTGAGCGTAAACTAAGAAATTTACCGTATGTCAACATGCTGATTATTCCGTTTCGACATGGATTCGACAAAATTAATGGATATAAATACTGGTTGAGTGTAATATTCTCAAGGTCGACTTTAGTCCAAATAATAACAACAATTGCGTCTAATAGTGCCTTTGTATTACTATGACTTACTATTGAATATATTGTTACACGTTTTCATTGTTCCTCTAAACTCGAAAGTTTTCTATTATTTTTAAATGTTGGTAACGTAGACCCTGACAATAGCGTATTACATACACTCGGACAATGACCAAGTTTTTCTGTGGAACACGCAAAATTAAATGAGAAACAACAATATTAATAATAATCGTTCATTCGTCAAAATCCATAGCATCATCACACTGTACCATTCGTTACTATTCCATAGACATGACATGATAGTCAAACCTTCATGATTTGTATTGTAACTTTACTTTTGGTAGTTTCATAAAATCTCTATAAAAAACTTGCTGGATAATACTGAACCGTTGTATTAGAAAAATCGCAGTTCGAGTTGTTAATATCAACTACTTACTGTTTTCCGAATGCGTAATCACTGAGCAACTAATATCGTCGAGATTGTCCTCATTCATTCACTGGAAAGGAAGGTAGTAATAATAGAAACAATCTTGTACCGGGGAATCTTGTACCATATAGATGCGATTAAAATAGAAAATATGGATATACCCAGTAAAACCCAGGGTTCGTGCAGTGTTTTGTGGGGTTGTTGACTTCATTATTATGTTCAATCTAACGCCACTGGAATGGATTCACGACAATGGACACTTTTCATAGCAGAAGGTCATTGCTGCTATCATCGTTGGTGCAAATTGTTAATATGTGGTTGTATTTTAATTTTTTGTATTAAATATGCCTCAAAATGAATGATGACATGTACCGTGTTTGCGGTTAGTACATGTAATATTGTCATGCATTTCGAAAAAGTGTCTTCAAAATTTCAAAGCGAAGGATTATATTTTATTTGTATGATCTCGGCAGCGTTAAATATGTTCATGTCTGAGTTACCGTAATCTGTTAATTTCCATTAATACTAACACATAATTATCTTGGCTACATTGGGACTATTGAGAGAAAGAATAAAAGTCGATTCGTATTCCCTCCTCCACTTAAATAATGCAATGGGTTAATTAATCTTGAAGCTCAAGTCAAATTTAATATTTATTATTTATAATTGATTGGACATAGATGCCATTGCAGTCCATGTACCGTCGGGACTGATATGTAGTGACAGTAGGTTGAGTCATACTTGAAGTGATAGAATTTGCAATATCATTGAAATGAAAAACATTTTCTGTTATAATGTTGCATGTGCTAACATTCTCGAAAACGCACTTTCAACCAGACATGTATGAAAGGTCTTTATTTTGGAAAGGGGTAGAGGGGAAACTTCAAAAATTTAATTAGGGAGACCATACTCCTACAACAAAAATTGTAATGTAGGTGCACAGAATCAATTAATTATCGTGAAACGTTGTTCATTGAATGTGTATCGCAAAAATTCAATGTACTTATTTAAACACTACTGTTTTCAGTAATACAACATGATTTAGCCAAATTTTCAAAAATATCTTACAAAGGTTTATATAAAAGCACAGCCACAAAAATTGTTTGAACGTCATCTTTCATTTAGTAAACTTACTTCGTAACGTTGAGATTATAGCAAAACGTAATGTTGTATTAATTATGGAATAACTTTGATATTGAAGTTTTAATTGAAACGCTTGTCGAATGTTAATTTTAGGTTTATTCCAAAATTACGCACTGCTGTAAGTTTAGTTAAATTGTAATGCTTCTTAAAGTTTCACTATACGCTACGTCCACCTTGGCACCATGTTTTTGTCGAAGATATGTGGCTGGTGTACACTGAAATCTCAACATAAGTTGCGGCATCGTGGAATTAAAACGTGACACATAATTCATTTTCATAATTGCACTTATAATGTCGGAATCAGTCGTAGCTGTTATTAATATGTTGTTCTGCATAAAGTCAAAATGCAATCTGAGGCGCCGAAGTTGTTGGAGATCTACAGTTAACTCAACTTCATACCCTGGAGATCTACGTAATGCGTAAAACTCAATATCTGGGCAAGTTCTAAAACATATTTACTTTACCTTCTTCTTATTGACTAAACTGCCATTCAACTGCCATGGAACAACATCCGAACCAAACTAATTAAGCAATCATGTTCAAATAGAGATTACTTGGAATTTTAATGAATACTAATTAACATTAATTGATTAAATAATAAATATTTCCAAGAACAGAATCCAGAATTTTGTCCAGATTTTCTGTTAGTTGAAGATTTTAATACGGATCGAAATGCAGAGCCAAAATGGGATGCATTAAGACTTGTTGAATTTATACGGTGACAATCGTTGCCAGATTTATGTATAGCACCATAGAATGTATTGAAACAGATAAGCTAAAAGTATCAATTGTTACGAATCAAATTGGCAGTCATGCTATGTTTTTATTATTTGTTAATTAGCTAGCGCTCAGATAATGTTTTTGTAAACAAATTTAAACCGTGGATGATTAATTTTAATTCATCTTCAAAGATAAATTGACGACCACTGACGCCAACACTACGAATGCAAAGTTAGAGAATAATTCATGTGATCATAGGTTCGTCCGTATCCCTAGATTGTTTTCTATAAATGGAGTCGACTTGCAATTAGCCAGCGAAAATAACACGATGGTAAATGGGTATTAGAGGGATATTGAGTTATTAATTAATTTTATTAAAATTACAATTTTCATGAAACGTTAAGTCGATATCAATCTCGTTGCAATTACCAAGCCTTTCCACATTTAACTGTTGGTTAAACATTGATGTGAATTCTGTCACAATTGTCCTAGAAATGCTCCCTGGGCTTTGATTTTTCTTCGTTCTTCTACCAACATGATGAGATGTAGACAAGTGAGCTTAAAGTAAAAAATCTGAATTTAAGCAAACCTTGTAATAAAATGGTCTAACTTCTAGATGGTCTAAGAAGTTTTACGAATAGTAAAATTCATTAAAAGTAGTAGGCTGTGACTGCTTACATTTTCAGTGTTTTGAGTTGAGATGACAATATGTAATTGAATACTTTATATCGATTATCAGAGCTACTTGTAGAGACCGTACGGTGTCCAATTTATATAAACAAATAAGAAATCACGACATTTTTTCATGATTTAATTTGAATTGGAAGTACTCTGACGCCGACAGTGTCAGATAGTTGCTCGGTGCAATATTACATTTTGGGTAGGTATTTATATGGAATGGAATACAGTAATGGAAAGTTCAAAGTGAGATAAATTGACTACCTCCTTGTAAGGTAAAATGCAAAAGGCACTATATTTACAAAACATGTATGTATCTTTCAATTTGATAATCTTCCATCGGCTCTATTAACACGTTTTACAACTTAAGCTGGTTCTCATCATAGTCTAAAAAATAAATAGTACATGCAGTGCTTACAATTAGTTGCGCTACAGGTATCCAACGTAGTATATACACTGATCACATTTAAAAGTTATCATTCCAGCTTTCGCAGTTCGTGCTTATGTTACAAACAAAGTTACCCGCCTTGAAAATGTTACTTCAACCAATATCCGTACCTTGCATTCGACATGACATTTTACTGTGATTAACGAGTGACATTTTCATAATGAAGTAACTTTTTCTTAAATAGTACATGGACAAGATAATTTTATCAATACATTTTCACAAAGATCAAGGGTCACTGTCATTTGGGTTTCTAAATATTTAACATGAATTTTTGCTGATGAAATCCTCAGCAGGGGCGATCATTTGCTCCACATTTCACTGAAGTGCAATGACGTCGACTAAACCGGTTAAGCATCAATGGTTGGATTTTATATTCAAAGGTTGATATAATACTAGTTCATGTAGTGTGGCGTAATGTAACGTAGTTGAACTAAACGACTAATATATGCAGCACTTGTTTATGTTGTTGAAAAAGAATATATTTCAAACTTGCGATGATAATTAGTTGATAAGGTATTGACGCGACAAAAACTGCTGCACCTGCTGGGAGGGTCTATCAGATAAACTCTATCAGTTCTCTAGTTCAACGTTGACGAATTTGCTGTCAATAAAATATATTCACGTACTTGTGTCAGTGTCACTATCAAAGAATGCCAGACTTATCTCTAGAGTGATACAATGTAAGTAAAACTTGATTTCAAAACTTTGTACATATTGAATTCATTAAAATATTATGATGATTTTTACATTAATTTTCCAAATGAATAAATGATGTTGTCTGACGACAAAAGTATGACTATGCATCCAATGAAATTCTATCTTCCGATAAGGTACAATGCTATTGTCCTGTTAGTTGTGAATGCCGTTAATATGTAAATTGTGGATATGAAAATACATTTCTCTCTTCCAGTTACGATGAGAATATTACAGTGTTATGACAACACCTAAAAAGTATCGTACTTTACTTGCATACAATTATTTCATTTGAAAATAAGTTCCAAAATGTAAGATTGTAACAAAGTTTGTTAATTATATTAGCGTTAGTGTGCGATGATATAATTATATATTTAACTATTATCCGGATATGATTTGAAGTATTCCAGTACAAACTAGCGGAAAGCAAACCTTTGAAGAAATAGTCAGTTTAAAAGAATTGAGGGTAACTCACGCCAGCACGAAGTAGACTCTCGAGAACGAAATTAACACAAATTAGATTGACTTGACTGACTTTGGATCGGCCTTGTGAAGATATTCTGATTGTTTTAAACTAAAATGAAATAAACAATACAGAACTCGTCAGATATTAATTATTAATTAGCATCGCCATATAACTGGTATTCATCATGTAATTGTGATTAATAGTGTCAAATTCGTGTGCTGGATAACATGCACATCTAGTTCTAGTTCTAATATAATTCTTGACAAATTTTCGAAATAAATAATTATTCGATATTTTAGCTGTAATTTGCATGAAGCTGTAACAGGTGACAAGAAAATCTGAATTTATTTTTTTTATTCTTGAATTGCTGGCACCTGACGTCATAAATTCGTTTACGATGCTTGTCGTGGATTTTGCTTTCACCAGGTTCAATCGTCCCTCTTTGGATATTTTTGCCTGAAATTGTAAACAATGGGGATATTATGTCGAGATTGAGGTAAAAACTCTTTTGATATTAATTACTACTTAAATATTGAATTAGTTGGGCAATAGTGAATGTTCGAGCTGTAAATTTCAACAATTTACTACGTTTCCCATGCTTAGCAGTGAGCCACTAATTGCATCAAGCTTGTCCTCATTAACTGAAAAGGAAGTCAAAAGTAGCAAAAGCTATTGGCTTTTAATCTCGGCATCAACACGAATCATATTAAACTAAATTTGTTTTTTATTACTAAAAGCGGAAATATATAGGAAGTACTTTATCTTATATACCTTTGAACAATTTGACGTCTTCATGTTTGCTCGATTTCAGCATGGGAAACAGGCGCTCCTTAAACAATTGGATTTTGTGTTCCGATAGAATATATACTTGATGATACACCTGGATTTGAGCGAACGACAGGAGAGATTTCGAAGTTAAATTAGTAAATTTTCTGGAATTACTCCTAAATTTATTCTTACCATCTTTCCAATTAATAAGCCGGTAGAGGGCGGTTTCGTATCTGTCGATAAAATTTCTATCCGGAATTATATAATTTAGCTAAAACTTGATTACCAAACTGTGTATTGAACAAATTCAAATATAAACAAATTTCGTATGAACATTCTTTGCAGCATCTTTTCTGCTATTCTTTTGCGCCAAAACCAGGTCCATTCACAGATGAAAATCTTTTCATTATAAAGGTAAGAGTGAAGCGTATGAAAGTAATCCAAATCAAGTACGAAATAACCTGTGCTGGGATTGAAAATAAACGGTTTTCTCAACTCTAACTTCACGGTGAACTTTTTCACAGGGAGAAAGTATTCGCTGAATGTAACACAATCATTGTACAGAAAAAATCGATATATTTCCACTGAAAGTGTCGGTTGTATTTAGATTCTCTTATTATTTATTTATAAGTTATTTGAATTGAAAAATGTTTTATGATATTTTTTAATCATTTTTTATTTGATTATGCCGTGGCACCTCCAATCATACATTTTCCAAAACTTGATATCATATTAATGTGATAATACTACTTCAGTTTATGGACGATGACGCCATATTACCGATGCTATATTTTGAACTCATTTATGAATTAGTAGGTTGGTGAGCTTCACTAGTTTGGTCGCAAAAAATTCTGCAATGTAAATCGAAAAGGCCATAATGGTAATACGACTTTTTGAATTCATCCATTATTAAGTCGTCCCATTGGACATGATGATGCCGTAGTACTTCAATACGAACATTTTCCAAAGCTTGGTAATTTGATAATTCTTCATTTGATGGACGCTGACGCCAAAACTACCTATACCGCATTACAGAATCATTTATGAAGTCACAGGTTTTTAAGATGTTTTGGGTGGTTTGGTTAATGTGATCGGTTATCGGTTCCGATCGGATAGCTGTTGCTTTGCATTAGCGGGAAATTTCCAAGATTACCATAATTACCAAGACTGTCACCATTTATCTGCTCCTTTGACATTTGGGTGAACCCTGTCACAACTTCCCGGTAAATGTTACTTTTAGCAATTGTTAGCTCTTCAAAAAGCATGGATAGCAATTGAGCTTAAAGTAAGAAATTTGACGAATGTCTTCGAGCTATTTACTCCACCTCGTCGATATGGGTGCGACAAGACTACTGTATATAAATACGGGTTAAATGTAGCACTTTCAACGTTAACTCAAGTCGCGAAAATATTACAATCTTTGCATTTAATAGTGCCTTTGTATTACTTGAGTATATTGTTGTAATTTATATTGCTTCTCTAAACTCTAAATATTTGTATTATTTTTTAATGTTGGTAAAGTAGACCCTGACACGAGCGTATTAATGACACTACTAAGTACGGTTTATTGCATATGAAGCTGTTTATTTAACTGCAATATGCATGATTGCTTTAAAAAATATTGACAACTTGCCTACCCCAGTAAAACTAATGGTTTGTGCATTATTTTGTCGAGTTGTTCAACAACTGTTGTTGACTTGACTATTATGGTCACCCTAACGCCATTACAAATCATGCACGGCTAGTAAAATTTGTAATGACAAAGGTCAATATCGTATATCATTCATAGTGAGAATTGTTAATTCGTAGTTGCGGTTGTATTTCTTTTTTGTAATAAATATTCCTCGGAATGTAGGCTGCATTTTTCATTGTTCACGGTTAGCGCCTGAAATATTGCCAAAACTATGCTTTCCATATCGAAAGAGATAAATTACTAGCCATGATTTCTAAATTAATTCTATGATCTCGGTGGCGTCAAATAAGTGTTTAAATTACTTTAATTTCTCAATTTCCAACACTACATATCTAACCTGTTGACGATGAAAATCAGAAAGGAGTCGCTAATATTATTAATTCTATTATTATTATTGACCCTGGCATTCGAAAAATGAATAAAAATCTATACGTTTTTTCCTCCTGCTGTAATGCAATTGGTTAATCAATGTTTAGAGTCAAGCCAATTTCCATATTTACTTTTTTATTGATGGTCACGGACACAGTTACAATCCGCGATAACTGGTTGAGTTAAACACATTAAATGATAGATATTGCAATATTAGCGAAATGAAAATGAGTTTCTGCTATAATGCCGCTTGTGCAAACATTCTCGTTAACCAACTGTCAGCCAGAAGGTGGCCTTGCCTACTTTCCCTTGAATCCCATCCCATGAGAGAACCGTGTTTGAATTATGTAAATTAGCAACATTGCCTTAGTTAATCCGTCAAGCCATTAAAACGTATTTTCTCAAGTATTGTGTTCATGAAAGGTTGCACAAGTTTAATGGTACAATCACCCAAATTGTATTTATCGATGCTCCAAAAGTGAGCATTAAGAAGCTGGATGCTTTAGTCACCAACGAGCAAAACTTGTTAAACGTAAAACACGCAATGATGGAGCCACTTCAAGGTAGTTAGAAACCCAAAGATGAGCAATATGAATTTAAGATTATTTAAGTTTCGTTAGTATTTACGCCGGATACAGCATGCACGTATGGTACATTTATTGTAACTTAGAACAGATTTAGCTGAATATTTATCTGTTGGTAACTAGAATAAAATGTCACGAATGTTTGAATGCCACTAAATCACTAAAAGTTGTACGCGGAATAATAATACTCCCATATTAAGTATTGCGTACGTAATAAAAATATATATTATATGTATTTACATTAAATAAAAACTAAAACTCCCGCTTCTATAAACTGATTTCGCATCTGGCTTTATGATTTTAGACTTTTTGCGGCAATTTAATATAATATGCATATGTTCAATCAAGTGAGACACCGAAAACATAATCACAAAAGCAAAGTTCACAACCTCCAGAAAAAGTACAAAAACGGTATCATATTGATGAGCTTGGAATATTTGAGTGCGACTATTTCCATACTTTCGGTAACCACGGCAATATGCCATTGTTGATACTAAAGCAAATAAACCATCGAACTTGTTTAAAGTTGATAAAGATTTAAAATGAGCTCATATGCTAAAACTGACATGAAGCTTGCGAAATCAATAATATTTTCTTTTACGATGATCGTTAATGACGCCACCTGAACGTATTTGCAGGCACCGATGTATTTAAGTCTTCGAAGTTATTTTATAGTGCTGGTTGTTTTAGGTTATTTGTTGTGTCCCCTTGTGGCAGATTTAAAAATTAAAATAATATTTTGTCATTAAAAACATTGTTTCATGAAATCGGTATTTGAGGAATATATGAAGAAGCGTGATTAAAAAAAGAAAGAAATTTAACATTTATTTAACATTCTATTCCTGTTTCTGGGATGTGGGTCAAACTAACCGTAAAGTATTCATAATTTGTTATCATCTCGTTCGTAATTTATAATGCTCTCCTTGAAACTTTGTTATTGAACCAAATAAAATTGTATTTTTTATTTCACATGATCATTGAATGAATCCGGTATCGGTGCTAAATGTATATTATTCGATTTGCCGTAATTAAAATTGTAGGCGACAATGTAACAAATTCAAAAGCCATACAGACACAGACATGTTTGTATACAAAATTCAGGATGTGAATCAAAAAAGCCATGATGGTAAATCAACATTTTGAGAATTCATCCATTTGCTAATTGTGTGATTTGGCTTAATAATGCCTGGAATTGATGACATGCATATTTTCCAAAACGTGATATGATAATTTTAATTGATATGCGCTGACGCCAACACTACGTATGTCAAGTTATAAAGTTAAAAGTTCAGTTACAGGTGCGTGGTATGTGGGTGAATTCCCCCCAGCACACAATTCACCCCCTCCAACACGAAATTTAAATTCAGGGCCCTCCAGCACGCAATTTGCCCCCTACAACACGCAAATCTCCTCCAGCACACACTTTACCCCCTTCAACACGCAATATAGGCCCTCCAGCACGCCATATTTTTATGCGACCTCCAGCACACAATTTGTCCCCTTCAACACACAATCTTCAGTTACTATAAATACATGATTGCCTGGAAAAATGAATTCTTTCTATGCCTCCGAAGGCAAAATATGGACGAAAACTAATAAATAGGTGTTCACAGTATCATAATAAACCGTTTAAAAAATGTCAAAAGGAGCGCAAGCGCGTCAAATACCGTTTGATAAATAAATAAGTATTTATTGATCAAACGTTAAGGCATATTTCAAAAGTTATAAAAGTTTATCAAAAGTTCTCGAATTTTGTAAAAAAAGTGTTTTGGTAAAATCCCACAAGTTTTCATAAAATCCCACAAGTTTTCATAAAATCCCACAAGTTTTCATAAAATCCCAAAAGGTTTGATAAAATCTCAAAAGTTTTCATAAAATCCCACAAGGTTTGATAAAATCCCAAAAGTTGTGATAAAATCCCACAAGTTGTGATAAAATCCCACAAGTTGTGATAAAATCCCAAAAGGTTTGATAAAATCCCAAAAGGTTTGATAAAATCCCACAAGTTTGCATAAAACCTCACTGCTTCCGTTGACCGTTGAGGTTGTGGTTCAAGTGTAAGGTTATATAATATCGACTGTTGAAATCAGAATGTCAAAATTCGCAATGGTGTGGAAATAATATGAAAAAACGAAGTGAAAGTAGTAGTAGAAGATGTAACATTGCCAATAATAGTTAGCGAAAACATTTAGGGTAAAAGCGTTAGTTCTAATATGAGTTTCTCGCTTAGACGAATCAAATGAAACCTCACAGGCAACGTTGTCATAAAAAGTCTAAACCATTTTCTACTACTACTTTCACTTCGTTTTTTCATATTATTTCCACACCATTGCGAATTTTGACATTCTGATTTCAACAGTCGATATTATATAACCTTACACTTGAACCACAACCTCAACGGTCAACGGAAGCAGTGAGGTTTTATGCAAACTTGTGGGATTTTATGAAAACTTGTGGGATGTTATGAAAACTTGTGGGATGTTATGAAAACTTGTGGGATGTTATGAAAACTTGTGGGATGTTATGAAAACTTGTGGGATGTTATGAAAACTTGTGGGATGTTATGAAAACTTGTGGGATGTTATGAAAACTTGTGGGATGTTATGAAAACTTGTGGGATGTTATGAAAACTTGTGGGATGTTATGAAAACTTGTGGGATGTTATGAAAACTTGAGGGATGTTATGAAAACTTGTGGGATTTTATCAAAGCTGTTGAAATTTTATCAAAACTTGTGGGATATTATGAAAACGTGTGGAATTTTTTCAAAACTTTTGGGATTTTAGGAAAACTGGTGGGATTTTATGACACCTTGTGGGATTTTATGACACCTTGTGGGATTTTACCAAAACACTTTTTTTACAAAATTCGAGAACTTTTGATAAACTTTTATAACTTTTGAAATATGCCCCAACGTTTGATCAATAAACACTTATTTATTTATCAAACGGTATTTGACGGGCTTGCGCTCATTTTGATATTGTTTCAACGGTGATACTGTGAACACATATTTATTAGTTTTCGTTCATATTTGCCTTAGGATGCATAGAAAGAATTCACTTATCCAGGCAATCATGTATTTATAGTAACTGATGATTGAGTGTTGAAGAGGACAAATTGCGTGTTGGAGGGGGTGTATTGTGTGCTGTAGGGCGCATAAAAAATTGCGTGCTGGAGGGCCTAAATTGCGTGTTGAAGGGGGTAAATTGTGTGCTGGAGGAGATTTGTGGGTTGTAGGGGGCAAATTGCGTGCTGGAGGGCCCTGAATTTAAATTGCGTGTTGGAGGGGGTGAATTGTGTGCTGGGGGGCAGGCACCTGGTATGTGGTTGAGGTATATCAGCGTGTAGAAAGTTTCCGATGTAAATATATTATATGAGGTACGTATCTCGTGAATTTAAACACCATTTGTTTAGCTTATTCGATTCACCTGAATGCAAAATTTCAGAGTCTTTTATTTACCGCTATTTTCCAATTTATTCTTCCACTCTAGAGCTGGTATGGTATATGGGCAAATATTCTTTGAAAATATGTCCTACTTTTAGTCTCTCCGACTATATCGGCTTCTAACTTCATAGCAAAGCATGTAAGCATCAGAGCAAAATAATTTGTACAACCTACCCAATCTTCATGTTTACCTAAAACAAGAACCCACAAAATCTATAAGTAAAACGTCTTCGGAATTACTCTGACGTCGAAAGTTTTAGATAGTCTCGAAAGGGGTTAATAAGTATTTAGTAGGTGAGTTTTGGTGTATGGTGTATTAGATTCATGGAACTGAGAATGAACTGAAGTTGCTAACTAACAGTTTCGATAGTATAACAAAGAAATTACCAAGTGAATTAAGTCAATTAAGTGCTTCTTGTTTTGTCTTCCAAGCTTGCACAACCTTGAACATTGCGTTATATGCAAAATACGTGGGTTCGCACTAAAATCAAAAAGGAAAAATTGGTAGAAATATCATCTCGACCTACTTACACAACACTTTGATTATCATTTGATTTTAGCCATTAATCATTTATTCTTCTCTACTGAAGTCATATGAAAGGCAATTTAATCTTCTGTATGAATGATGCATAACGATGCCGAATGAACGACTAAAGTGTCCAAATGAGCGTTTACGGCAGCAAGGTTGGAATCCTCCAGGGTATTGATATTAAGTTGGGCGGAACGATTTAAGAACAAAAGTTAAAATAATTTGATGAATATTCATTGTTGCGGTTTGCCGCGAACTGAAACTGAACTGAAATTGGTTGAAGTGCATATCAATTTCCAAAATGAAAATGTAAAAAAGTTGTTAACAATAGCTTGCCGTCATTTTTGCACTATCAAAGTGTGTCCCGCTCCCAATTTTTGGGGTGATCTAATTTCATTAAAACTTGAATAAAAACTGCGCATTGAATTGAGTAAAAATAAGTATAATGAATCATTACATATAACTTTAAATATTCGTTCTTGTAATTTCATTTGCAAAGAAGTCCAGCTCATGTCGGTTCTCTAATAAATCCTTTTTATCCAAAAGGGGCAATGATGCATACACTTTAACTATGAACCCAAGGCTTTGAATATTCCTGTCCAAACTAATCAGTAGTAATTTGTAACTTTAATATCCAAAGAGAAATCAATATTTAAAATAATTAAAAATTAATACACCATCATGGTTAGCAATTTTTACATAATACAATTTGTGCACTTTTAATTCTTCTTTCAATAATCAATGAGATTGTGATAATTTGGCGGATTTTCCCAAACCTGAAAGGAAATATATGGTTCAAAAGAATTGGATGTAATTCACGCCGGAACCGAGCAAGAACTCACCACAACCGTTTTAAGTTTCGCAAGGTAATAGGTACAGGGCTTGGGTGGAAGTGTCAATAATCACAAACATAAAGGATGTATTTAACTTTAAGAATGTTACAGAAGTAGTCATAAGTCTTTTACGTTACAACTATCAAATCTTTGCAATATCTAACTGCTCGTGTGACATTGATGTGAATCCTCTCTTTATGTCTTTAGAAATGCTGCTTTAAAAATTTCTTCATTCTTTTACAAATACGTAAAAATTGGTGACTGGAATAACTATACAAGTGGGTCACAACAAAAAGCATATTTTGAAAACCAACCAACTCTGTGGAACTGCTTCTTTACATAAGAGCACAACGGGATTCCCAGAAAATTACTTACAGCGATTTAAATGAGTTCCTCCAAACTGCAATTAGAGATAGTAGCCTTAAGCTTAAAAATGCAAAAACTCTGAACATGAGAACTTGTAACTACTTTACGTGATAAAATTGTGGCAACTTGTTTATTATATTCCTTTGAACTCGAAAGATTTTTAATATTTTGCAACGTTGACGGACTCTGACAAGAGTATTTGCATATACTACCAAGGACGGTGTTAGAGCTAACCAATTATTTAACGTTGAATATGTTTAGCAAAAAATGACGTCGGTCAGCGGATCCACTAGCACGGTACGATTTTTAAATCAAGACAGGTCTAGTTGCGGACGGGCTCGTGGGATCTTGTAGTTGTAAAATCGAGTGTTAAATGGAAGAGAGGGAATTAAGAGTGATCACATGACACAAAGTAGATAATGGCAACTATTAAAAATCTGAAATTTTATTGATATTTATCCTGACATTTCCAGAGGCTCAAGTCTGCAATGTTTGATAGTAATTGGAGCAATTTACTTAATGTGTGAAAATGAGAAGACAGGATGTGTTTAGTTTTATGATGATCATTGCTGAAAATGCGTCATCATTAGTGGTTTAATAGAACATTATGTAAGTAGAATGCAACTCTATAACCAGCTACCAAACTCTAATATTGTAATGTAGAGATTATACCTTTTGTAAAAATTTGCAAATTTGATATTTTTAAAATTTGGAACCCATATCCCGTCTATCTTAACTTTCCTACACCGCCCATGTTAAATTACGCGGTTATAATCCGAAACAGGGCATATATCGGGACCCTGAAATTTGAAATAATCCGAGCATTTAAACATCAGCACAACCAAACATTAATTACACAAAGATAGAACAATTGATTCAATGACTACCTATGCAATTCAATGCACTGAGACCAGGTTATTTTTGACTAACCTTTATTTTAATTTTATAATCGCTGCGTTGGTTAAGAAGAAGGATGTATCCATAACACTTGGTTTTCGCGCGTCATCAAAAATTGTTAATGAATTACATAAAGAGCCGGTTTCTATTGAGCATCGGTTAAACGTTTTTAAAAAGTTTTGAATTCAAAGTAGCTTTTGTCCAATTTATTTATTTATGTGCATGGTGGGTGGTAATTAACACCACATGGTTTTTTTCGTTGTCAAGAACAGTTTTATGCTTCATTAGGTGCGTCGGGAAATTTTTCGTCATTGGAATGAAGCCTTAGAAATGACTCTGACTGTGGAATTGTATTTATGAACTCAGCGGTGAAGGAGTACTAAAGAGTACAATTGAGACAATTCCAGAAAAATCATGGAAACAACTTACGCTTCTCTCGCAAAAATGTAAAAATTGTGTGCTCGTGCTAATGAGGTTGGATATTTTTGTTCGATCATTTCGATATTTTTATTAATGGGAACGGGTTATCGATTATTTCAAAACCACTATACCTTCAGAATCGTTCATAGTTGGTACGAATATAATTTGGAGTAATCTACCTCCAATTCTGACATGAAACGTGTGAAGGCAATACTATTTTTATTAAAGCTGATCGGTAATGACGCCACCTTTTCGTATCTACTGGTTGCGAAAGATTCTAATCTGAATAAGTCGGCTTGTTCTGTGTAACTATGACAGGGTAAAAGTTGCAAGACGTGTTACGGCGTTAACAACGTTATGAAAATACGTAATTTTCATACTGGAATTGACTTGATCTTTTATTATCACATCCATTCCTGGGAGTGCTTGTTGCTGAAGGGAAAATTTTTATAACATAAATTATCTTGATGTGATATTTATACTGACCTTATTCGTACATAGTTTGTGAGAACAAAATAAGCTAACTTGGTTATTGATCCGGTGGTGGTGTTGGATTTCATGTTGCTCGAATGAGTCCAATATCTGTACGAAATATAAATTTTTCGATTCACCGTAATTGACATTGTAGATGCTAATGTAACAAACTCAATAATTCTGCACACAATGAAATAACGGAAGAGAAATTCTTGTATGCGATATGCGATCGCAATTGTAATAATTATTATATCATGTTATTAATTATTTTTATTTTCTATTCGTCGTAATTTCCATTACAACGCCGTAGTAATTAAATATGTATATACCTCATTCCAAAACTTGATGAAGTGATAATTTTTTAACTGATGCCCGCTGACGCCAGTACAACGTATCCCATGTTAGAGATTGTTTAATGCCTATTCAGGTTCATAGGTCTCGATTTGATTGTGTTAGTTGCGTTGACAAAATTTACAATGGATAGTGATGTTACTTTATTGGAAGTGGTACATTCCGCGGAAATTAATCTAAATTAATTTCATTAATATTTTGATTGTATATTATGAAACGTGAGCTTCATTATCATTATCGGCACAATTACCAAGTCTGTCGCAAAGTGAGCATGTTACAACGATGATCGAATGATCAATGATCGAACAGAGTGAATCAATGAGTGAACCGTTGAGTTGCATATAAGAATTTTTAAAATAATTATTTTATTCGTATTCCCTAACGAAATAGTCATAATGAAGTTAATTTTTTGACATGGCAGCAATATTCCATGCAAAAATTATTACAATGTTGCTAATAGAAGACACGGAGCCTGAAGGTGAAGTGCAACAACTCAAGTATAAACTGGACATAGCTCGAATAACGTCATGCGACCTGCGGCAAAAATATCTCCACCGATCTTCTGATTTCGATATATCAATAAAACAAACATGTTACATTTTTACACGATGTAACGCGTTTTTGGAATTACTCTGACGCCAAAGGTCTCTGAAAGCCATTTAGCGAATTTGTGCATGTTTGCTAGGTGCCTAAAAAGTTCTCTCCGGCGCGGCTTATGGAGTAGTTTTAACACTGATATCAAATTACTTAATTTGAACTAATGGTAGAACACGGCGAAAGGGCAATTGAGGCAAATATAATATATCGCGTTTTAACTTTCTTCACTAGCATATGTTGCAATTTATGCAGTAAAAGTGTGTGGTTCTGTAGTTGAACTTAAAATATTAACGTTTTGCAAAAATATGAGCCGGACTTACTTGCCTTTGACAAATGAAACTTCTTCCACCCACTGTTCACAAATGAACATTCTTGCATCGGTTTTTACTCCAAATGAATCTAATAATTTTCCAGATGTCTCGCATTTAGTCTCTTAATTTCTAAAGGTTCAAATTGCCAGTAATTCATTGATGTTTAAGCAGAAGAGAATGATACTTAAGTTGATGTAGTAAAGAGGGGACCTTTACAAATTTCAAATTTGCTATGAATGTTGATTGTTGATATAAAAAGGGTGTAATTTGTTTAATTGGTAGGTAGTTAAGGATTTTGTTTTTATTAATAATGATAATTTGGATAATGGGTAAGAATGGGAAAAATCCGTATAGGCGCCGACCGCCATAAGCACAGTGTATTGTGTGGGAATCCACACAACCACCATGCATTGCTGCTGTTCCGTAGAAAAAAAAGAGTATCCGAGGACAGCGATGATTGGAAAAAGAGTTCCAAAAGTTGGAGAATAATCATGAGTGTAGAAATAATTATGAAGATTTGTCCATGATTTCTAGGTGGAAAGAGGTGTGGTGAGTTTTTGTTGGTGTAAAAAAAAATGATGACAAAAAACACCTGTGTTGGTGGTGATGATGATGATGGGGTATAAGGAATATATAGCTAGCAGAGCAAGTTTCTGTCTGTATCAAAAGGATGCTTCCAAAAGTCTTCTCGTTTGGCTTGTTGCTTTGCTCTCTTTCAGGTAAGCAAATGAACGGACGGTATGTCTGTACACGTATAAAGTGTGCTCTTGTTGGTCTGTGTGTTGAAGGATAGGCAATTGCCACAAGTGTTGGTAGATGATATAATGTATCAAGTAGATGCAAAATACGTTAGATGGCTCAAGTTGACTCTTGATGAGATGATTGCTACTCTTGGCTTTTCTCGCAGTTTGGTGGTGGTAAGTTCAATAATAATGGGAAGTTGGTGGTAATGAGTGTGAGTGAGAGGTGGACGAGCGGTCGATTGTAGGTGGAACACCGGAAATCCATGAGAGCTCCATCGTCGAACGAAGGGGGTCATCCCCAAGTGGCACAACCTCGTCCAGTTTTCCCCAATAAGGGTCTGTCCTCCAGCACTCCGTGTTGGTAAATGAGTAAAACTCTGAACCACCATAAAAAAGGAGCTAGAGTGCACTGCATTACTATGATACATCAACTTGTAAATTAGTGCGACTTTAACAATTATGTGTGCAGGATAACGTGTTTTGAGGTGAGGTGGTGTTAATACATTAGTAACCATTGATAATTAACCCTAATTGCACAGTTAATTATCTCATCCATTAAGTCAAACTCAACGTAGAGAGTCCAAAGTTGCATCATTGGAAAGCCAATAACACGCCCAGATTAATGGGAGTGGTGGCAAGAGTGTGCTAATTGTCCAATTAAAGTTAATGAGCAATTATCTTTTGTCGTTTGCAAACCATGTCATATTATGATGTACGTCATTCTACTTGCACTGAGTTGTAGATTACCATCATGTGTTGACCAAATCATTTTCTACTTGTTAACCTGGGGTAGAGTGAGAAAACAAACATAAGGCCTGGTAATAAAATAATGGAACGGCGTGCGTGGTGGTGTGTGCAAGTAGGTACTCAATCTTTGAGAGTGAGGCAGTGGAGCGTTTACCCTTTTTGTTGTGTGGTAAAAGCTAGTTCTCTGTTGTTGTGTAGCACTGCTGTTCTACAAGTGTGTCGATAGTACAGAGTGGTACCTCTTTTTAAAGGCAGCGAAAGCATCTATCACTGGCGTGTTCATAAACGCTGATCATTGGTCCTCCGTTTGGAAAGGTAAAGGTTGTAAAGGTTCTTGACTCCCCTCTACCCCCCGGGGAAGGAATGAAGCTTTGAGCGGAAAGGGCCCCTTTAGGGAAACATGAGAAAAGCGAAATGGATGACTCCCTAGTGATTGTGTACAGGTAAGTAGTTCGTGTAAGTGTGGGACAGTATCAGTCTCGTCCTACAGCAGATGAAAGCTCGTCGCTGATTGGTCGGGTATTAAAGCTAGTGTTCCAGTCGGGTATTATGTTTGAGTATCCCGTCTCTGTTGACCAACTCACACACTCTCACGCAGTTTTACCGTAGTGTTATTAAGGTGTAGTATAATGTACGGGGAATTGTGCGATCAACAAGTAACTCCAAGGTACAAACTGTTTTTACAAGTACATAAAGGGTAATGGTTAAAAATATCAAGTGGCCAGTTGTGAAGATGATCATGACAAGACGTAAAAGGGAAAAGAATTTTTATTCTTTCTTTAAGAAGACGAAATTATTGTAATAATTTATTCTTCGGCTAGCAAGTGGCAGGCTTGTTGGTGATGATGATGGGTGCAGGATTACCTAAACAGGTTTTTGTTCATCTCACTGCTGTTTATGTACACTTTTATTTATGGTTGATGATGATTACAATGAAAGACACGCACGATAATCTTATTATGCTGGGAGCAAAGTGGATCAGAGCTGGAACCAGGGTTAGTATAAACCTATAAAAAATAAATGAACAGGGGAAAGAGTAAACTGTTGCTATGAAAAATACTTTATAGCAACTCTGTTGGCCACCGTTAATGTCAAGTGCACAATGAAAAAGTTATCGTTGAAACTGAAGGGGAGAAATACTTGCAAGAGGAAAAGTGCAGTAGGGGAAACATTTTGTTTTTCCGTCTTGTACGCAACAATGACAGCCGTCTTGTACGCACAAAAGGAAATAAATGACAAACATGACCGCTTGCTGTCAACCTTTACTGCGTGCACCACTTTTCAACCTTTCACTCTTTACCCTCGAGTCGTCACTTACCAAACCATAACACAATTAACAATTGTGTAGGTACGTGAAGGAAACTTTGTAAACTGAATGAATAATTTGGTGTGCAACTTGGGTTGTTGGTAATAAACACTTGCAATCATCATTCCAAAGTAGATGATGATGATGAATAAATGATGCAAACAGTCAATGCATCAATTAATTTCAATGAAAAAGAGAGACAACCTCTCAACTATAATTACTTACCTACTGCAACGTGATGCATCATGTTACCACCTGTACCTCCGTTAACTTCCCAGATCAAAGGATCGTACGTACTACTGAACGCACAAGTTTATAAAATGAAAAACGGCCATGGAAAATTACTTTTCTACGCTGCAAAGCTTGACTCGAGTGATAAAAGCAAACATGTTTGTCTTTTTACACCGTTTGATAATGGGAAGATCCTCGTTTCGTACCAAGACATGCTTTAATTCAGCCATAGCTGTTGCTTAAGACGGTAAAATAAAATATTTCAATTATTGTGAATAATGTTTTTAAAGTACGCTGGAAGGATGAGCGAGTAAAAGATTAGAAACGAGTAACAAATAAACGTGTAGTGTATTATCCTTGAACTGTCATGCTTCAAAGGAAAGTAGGTAGTCTTGCCTTTGCAAGGAAATACTTGAGATCGTTTACGTGTGTAAGTGTGTTTGCTGTTATGAAAGTATGAAACAAGAACACGTTCGAAGTGTTTGTAAAAGGGATTATAGGTTTAATTTAAACCAACCCCTCATGCGAAACGCAAAATTCCCTTGTAATTGCTTTCCTTTTACTCTAAGTGCAGCAAACCTCGTTCGGCTAGGGGCAGGGACGCTTTCTTTCTCTCATTCGTTGGCTGACATGAGGTACATAACCCGCTAATACAGTAAATAATTTTAATTATCATACGCAAGTAACCAACAAACGGGCAGATCTTGTCAATTTATGGACACTCTGGCACGGAAACCAGTAGATAATCATACAAAAACCTGTCAAAAGAGGGAAAATAAGTGCAATTCGGATAATACCGTGTAGTAGGTACTGTAATGGCCTGTTTATGCATGAAAGTGTATGAAATTACCCTTTTCGCCTTGCTTTTTGTGTACTTTTTTTCACAAATCATGGAAATGCATTTTGTTATTTCATGCCGAATCCCCACTAGTTCACGTATTAAAGCATGTCTTTGTGTGTTTCATGAGCCAGGATACCTACAATCAAAAAGTGGTTTCAAGTGTGCTTTAGTAGATAATTATTGAAAATCCTTTCTTCTCTCACTCGGTGGGTGGACTGGGCGGAGAAAGGACACAATGCATGAAAAAGTAGCAGAAATGATGAAAGTCGGAAAGTGTCATAATTCCATTATACTAATATGTCGAGTGTAAAGTGTACGAGTTACAGCAAGTGAGGCACCAAGTTGTTGTGTGTTTTGGTGGGGAAAAGACGTGAAGCGCTATCGAAAAGTACAAAAAGTCCCCACAAACATCAGCCATTTGGTCTGTTTTGCTGGTTCGTTGTCTTTGACGTTTCTTTTTGTTTGATTTGTCACTACATGGGCAAGTCTGGCAATTAAATGACACGCACACTCGTTTTCCCCTTTGTGGGTACCACAGCAACACCACAGCAAGATGCACTCGGCACCAACACTTTACAGTGTTCAACGAACGAAAAAGGTTCGTTGGTAAAGGGAGTGAACGAGAAATATTAGCTTGATCAGCCTCAAACTTAAATGCTGCTTCGCCTCTAACAGTGTTTGGCTGATAAATGGGCACACAATCCATCATTATCTCTTTTTGTCCGGTGCATACCCGCTTCGCAGCTACTGTGCTCATCCGTCACTCTTTATCATAATCAGGACAACGCACCAGGTCTATACGTTTACTTTAGAGTTTTTGTACGCAAAAGTACACTTTCAGTGTACACAAGGCAACACATCAGCACAACAGACTGAATGGCTCCTTTCTAGTCGTTTTCTACTTTCGTCGCCTTGCATTCATTAACATCAGCACCCGTGAAGCTATGATATTGTAGGGTAGGGCGGGGAACAATTAAAAATTTGTTTCGAGTCTTTTTCACGTCTTTTCCCCACCAACCCAAGCACGATAACACAACTTTACTGCTGCAAATGAGGGGATTGCCGTACACTTTGAGTGATTTTGAGGAATCTTGTCTACTTTTCCCCGTCATTACTTGTGCTTTTTCATGCATTTTGTTGTGACTCTACTCATTATTACAGCAGTAAAGAACTCAAGAGAAGGCAAACGAATAATTTTTATTCATAAACAATAATTTTTGTGGTAAACTGTATATTTTTTCGGAAAAAGCATCACGAATGCACGGAACAAACAGGAATAATGCAAACGTAATGACAAAACCACCGAATTGAAAGACGGGGACGCAGGTATCCAGTGTGATTATGCAAAAGTGAATAAGGTAAAAGTTTAATTTTATCAACTTTTAAATCGTGAGTCACACTTTTCATACAAGACATTGCCTCTTTTGGTGTCAAGTAAGAGATAATTCCCAATAGTTGTTGGGCAAACACAGGTAATGTTACTGAATTCGCTCCTAAATCACACTTAAAACCACTGATTTCACGGGGTATTGCCTGTCTGTACAGCCTTAAAAGGAGGTACATGAACGCACAAGGAATAAGTATCCAATTACCGTCTATTTTCATGCTTTTTACTACAAAAGTATACACAATACTCACGGTTCAAAGGATAATCACAGACATTTTCATACATAAACAGGTCTGTTTGATACCCAAACTACGGTAAATCCCATGAATTTCGTGGACTTTATGCATATTTTCATGGTAATCCCTACTCAACAGGCTATACTGTCATTGTTCACTGCTTAACGTGTGAATAAGCCACCAATCCCCGCCAACAAGACAATATTTTATGTACAAATCAAATGAATAAGACACTTTTCATAGGATACTTGTTACTTTAATAGCAAAAGTACAAAGGATTCATACTGTCCACACTAACCTTTTCATGTCGAAGCTTTTAATGATTTTTATGATAAATAAACGCACCATTGCAAACAATAATATAAGTTTTATTGCCAAATTACTTTATTAAACCCAACTTGGTTGCTAATTATCTCAACACAGCATATACTTTTTTTACTTTGAGGTTTTCATCTTCGATTGAGTGACGAATTCTTTTGGTGGAAGGCCGGTGAACCTGTGAACCAAACTGTAGTCATAATAATAATAATAATTTCATGACAAATATTTTCATTTTAGTCATCATAACCACAATTGATCAAGAGAGAAAGAGAACACAAACCAAGAAAAAAATTAAGAAAAGATTACTTGTAGGGGCACTCGTGCTTCATCATTTCATCAGGGCTCTCTGTGCGGAAAGTGCACTTTGAGCACTTGAACAATTTTTTCTTACCCTTATGTTGCGCAATATGCCCCAGGTAGTGGTGCTCGGACTTGAACGGAGTCAAGCGGCACACACCACACTTGTTGAGACAGTTACCTTTGATGGGGTCAAACACAATCACTCTGGCTTTGACCACGTCATGGTCCAGCCGTTTGAAGGGGTTCAGCCCTGTTCTGAGCCTTTCCAACACAGAGTTCCGCTGCAGAGCCTGAGTAATTTGTGTTAAAAGCTGTTGGTTTGATTGACGAAGCTCCACGTTTTCTAACAGGAGCCTCTGCACGTCCTCATCATTATCCATATCGTCTTCTTCCTCCTCGCCCTCCTCCTCCTCCTCATCTTCATTAATTCCATTATTTGCAGGGTTTCTCCGATGATTGCCATCATCTCCATCATCTCCTCCCGCAGCAGCACCACCAGCAGCAGGATTGCCACTCTCTTCCGGTGCGGGAAGCTGTTCTTGGGGCTCTTGGTTGATATTAACGTCTTCCCTCTGTTGTCTGCGTGTCACTCGGTGCTCATTATCCTGGATGGTTGGTTCATTGTCATGAGAAGGATGATTTCTATGAAACAAAGAAAACGCAAACTTGCATTACACACAAACGAAATTAAATAAACAACCTAATGTAGTGGTAATAATAATGATGAACACATCAACTTACCCTTCTCGTTGATTCTGGCACACGGAGTTTGTAACATGAAAACCTTCACGCATGATAATCTGAACCGCGACACTCATGATGAACACAGTGACGGGGTAGGCTGTAACAAAGAAAAATGTTGCGGTCATTTAAACTACAGCACACAATTATTTACACAAGCAGAACAACACGGGAACTACTTTTTACCTTTAATGGTCTTCATGATGAGCACTTGGTTTACTTGGAAGTCTTTTCCAAACTTAACGTTTTTTCTTTTCGTTTCTTATTTTTACTTTAATGGTGGACTTGAGCTTGAGTTGTTTCCCTTTCACAGTAGCAAAGTCAACTGACTCGTGAAATAACTTTTCCAGATCATTTGCCCGAATCATGATCCAGTTTCTTCATTGAATTCCTCAAAACTAGTCTCTTTAAGACGAAGATCATGTTATCGTTTTAACCAAGTAGGCAACTTTTCTGTATGATGAGAGTCTGTCCACTTGATAAAACCCAAAGGCTATCAACAAAACTTAATCATTGCACACTTTTGTGAAAAACACCACGGTCATTGATTCCCTTGATCAGGTTTAAAAGTTTTAACCACCAGCAACTAGTTTTCAATCACGTGAAAGACAGTTCAAGGATAATACACTACACGTTTATTTGTTACTCGTTTCTAATCTTTTACTCGCTCATCCTTCCAGCGTACTTTAAAAACATTATTCACAATAATTGAAATATTTTATTTTACCGTCTTAAGCAACAGCTATGGCTGAATTAAAGCATGTCTTGGTACGAAACGAGGATCTTCCCATTATCAAACGGTGTAAAAAGACAAACATGTTTGCTTTTATCACTCGAGTCAAGCTTTGCAGCGTAGAAAAGTAATTTTCCATGGCCGTTTTTCATTTTATAAACTTGTGCGTTCAGTAGTACGTACGATCCTTTGATCTGGGAAGTTAACGGAGGTACAGGTGGTAACATGATGCATCACGTTGCAGTAGGTAAGTAATTATAGTTGAGAGGTTGTCTCTCTTTTTCATTGAAATTAATTGATGCATTGACTGTTTGCATCATTTATTCATCATCATCATCTACTTTGGAATGATGATTGCAAGTGTTTATTACCAACAACCCAAGTTGCACACCAAATTATTCATTCAGTTTACAAAGTTTCCTTCACGTACCTACACAATTGTTAATTGTGTTATGGTTTGGTAAGTGACGACTCGAGGGTAAAGAGTGAAAGGTTGAAAAGTGGTGCACGCAGTAAAGGTTGACAGCAAGCGGTCATGTTTGTCATTTATTTCCTTTTGTGCGTACAAGACGGCTGTCATTGTTGCGTACAAGACGGAAAAACAAAATGTTTCCCCTACTGCACTTTTCCTCTTGCAAGTATTTCTCCCCTTCAGTTTCAACGATAACTTTTTCATTGTGCACTTGACATTAACGGTGGCCAACAGAGTTGCTATAAAGTATTTTTCATAGCAACAGTTTACTCTTTCCCCTGTTCATTTATTTTTTATAGGTTTATACTAACCCTGGTTCCAGCTCTGATCCACTTTGCTCCCAGCATAATAAGATTATCGTGCGTGTCTTTCATTGTAATCATCATCAACCATAAATAAAAGTGTACATAAACAGCAGTGAGATGAACAAAAACCTGTTTAGGTAATCCTGCACCCATCATCATCACCAACAAGCCTGCCACTTGCTAGCCGAAGAATAAATTATTACAATAATTTCGTCTTCTTAAAGAAAGAATAAAAATTCTTTTCCCTTTTACGTCTTGTCATGATCATCTTCACAACTGGCCACTTGATATTTTTAACCATTACCCTTTATGTACTTGTAAAAACAGTTTGTACCTTGGAGTTACTTGTTGATCGCACAATTCCCCGTACATTATACTACACCTTAATAACACTACGGTAAAACTGCGTGAGAGTGTGTGAGTTGGTCAACAGAGACGGGATACTCAAACATAATACCCGACTGGAACACTAGCTTTAATACCCGACCAATCAGCGACGAGCTTTCATCTGCTGTAGGACGAGACTGATACTGTCCCACACTTACACGAACTACTTACCTGTACACAATCACTAGGGAGTCATCCATTTCGCTTTTCTCATGTTTCCCTAAAGGGGCCCTTTCCGCTCAAAGCTTCATTCCTTCCCCGGGGGGTAGAGGGGAGTCAAGAACCTTTACAACCTTTACCTTTCCAAACGGAGGACCAATGATCAGCGTTTATGAACACGCCAGTGATAGATGCTTTCGCTGCCTTTAAAAAGAGGTACCACTCTGTACTATCGACACACTTGTAGAACAGCAGTGCTACACAACAACAGAGAACTAGCTTTTACCACACAACAAAAAGGGTAAACGCTCCACTGCCTCACTCTCAAAGATTGAGTACCTACTTGCACACACCACCACGCACGCCGTTCCATTATTTTATTACCAGGCCTTATGTTTGTTTTCTCACTCTACCCCAGGTTAACAAGTAGAAAATGATTTGGTCAACACATGATGGTAATCTACAACTCAGTGCAAGTAGAATGACGTACATCATAATATGACATGGTTTGCAAACGACAAAAGATAATTGCTCATTAACTTTAATTGGACAATTAGCACACTCTTGCCACCACTCCCATTAATCTGGGCGTGTTATTGGCTTTCCAATGATGCAACTTTGGACTCTCTACGTTGAGTTTGACTTAATGGATGAGATAATTAACTGTGCAATTAGGGTTAATTATCAATGGTTACTAATGTATTAACACCACCTCACCTCAAAACACGTTATCCTGCACACATAATTGTTAAAGTCGCACTAATTTACAAGTTGATGTATCATAGTAATGCAGTGCACTCTAGCTCCTTTTTTATGGTGGTTCAGAGTTTTACTCATTTACCAACACGGAGTGCTGGAGGACAGACCCTTATTGGGGAAAACTGGACGAGGTTGTGCCACTTGGGGATGACCCCCTTCGTTCGACGATGGAGCTCTCATGGATTTCCGGTGTTCCACCTACAATCGACCGCTCGTCCACCTCTCACTCACACTCATTACCACCAACTTCCCATTATTATTGAACTTACCACCACCAAACTGCGAGAAAAGCCAAGAGTAGCAATCATCTCATCAAGAGTCAACTTGAGCCATCTAACGTATTTTGCATCTACTTGATACATTATATCATCTACCAACACTTGTGGCAATTGCCTATCCTTCAACACACAGACCAACAAGAGCACACTTTATACGTGTACAGACATACCGTCCGTTCATTTGCTTACCTGAAAGAGAGCAAAGCAACAAGCCAAACGAGAAGACTTTTGGAAGCATCCTTTTGATACAGACAGAAACTTGCTCTGCTAGCTATATATTCCTTATACCCCATCATCATCATCAACACCAACACAGGTGTTTTTTTGTCATCATTTTTTAGCAGCAAATAACAAAAACTCACCACACCTCTTTCCACCTAGAAATCATGGACAAATCTTCATAATTATTTCTACACTCATGATTATTCTCCAACTTTTGGAACTCTTTTTCCAATCATCGCTGTCCTCGGATACTTTTTTTCTTCGGAACAGCAGCAATGCATGGTGGTTGTGTGGATTCCCACACAATACACTGTGCTTATGGCGGTCGGCGCCTATACGGATTTTTCCCATTCTTACCCATTATCCAAATTATCATTAATAATAAAAACAAAATCCTTAACTACCTACCAATTAAACAAATTACACCCTTTTTATATCAACAGTTGATCGACATAATTTTTTCGCGATAAGATACATATGTATAATCATTCCTTAAATCCAAGTTAAAAAAACTGACAATACCTTATCGCATATAATTATGTCGCTGTCATAGAAATTGTGAGTCCCAGCACTGGAGTGATATAATTTAATTTAAGCTGGAGCATAAAATGGCATATTTGATTAATTAAAATTTCATGCCACTTCAGAAAAACTTTTTGAATCGCTTTTGGATTGTGATGAAGTCTGACGCCGACACGATGCTTATGAACTCATTGATACTTTTTAGCGACCAGGTTGACTGGAGATCTGCAGCAGGGGCGGATACAGACTTTCAGCCAGGGTAGGGCAAGGATCATGAAATGTATCTCAATGTACGCCAGAGTTGTGCGACTAAACATGTACATACATATATAAATTTAGTTGGGCTCAAATTGCTAATAGCGTTAATAGGGAACGTATGAAACACCAATGTCATGGAAACAAAACGGCCATGTATTTTATGAAATATTTAGAAATAGCTTTACATAAATTATCCGTATGGCACCAATGTGATAGATTTTCCTCTTACTTTATTCTGAAAATGACGGCAAAGCTACCGACTGGAAAATTTTCGCGACAAATGCAATTTTTAGAATTGCAGGAAATAACTAATGTCATGTTGTTCATCGTGATAATTTTTTGACAATCCCAACAATCAGAGTTATATTCGTTTTTATCGGAGAATATATTATAAATCATCCAATTTGTTCCCTGAAATTGAGTGAGTGCAAAAACAATAACAGCACTGATGTTCTTTAAGGGAATGCGATGAGTATTATTACGCTATTTTAAATATACAGCTGCTACCGCATACATAAACTAGATTTTACAACTTATTGGAAAAATTGTATGATATATTAGTTAATTAAAATTAAATTTAAAGTAGTATTGCACCATTACAAACTTCTTTATTTTGTTGCGTAACGAATGACACAAAACTTTGGGACTTTTCCATTTTCAAGTTTTGAATTATTTACGGAGCATTGTTTAAATTGTAATATATGCTTTAAATCAGCACCATTGTAATTAAATATTCTAAAGTTGGTATCTTTAGTTCACCATAAAATATGGATGTTCAAACCGGCGCGACATTTTAAATTTAATTACGATTAATCAATCTATTGATCAACTTCTGCAATGCGTTCCCGCCTTGTATATCTTACTTTATGCATGCGGTAGCAGCTCAATTTTAAGTTACGTTATAGTAAGCACCGTACACCATAAAAGTCATATTACTTTATGTGCAAGATTGGGAGCTATAGATTATGGGATACAGTTGGATTCGAAATGAGTTATCAAGATTTGAATTGATGTGATTTGTAAATAGTTTCCTTTAGCATACGTTTTAATGCATCAACTTAATAATATGAGTTTTATGGTTGGCTCCATTGTCGCCAGTGCTGGCAAATTATTTTTTTCTTGTTGACGAACCGGTGTTTGCATCCATTGTTCCACCGTTGAGAGCCAATTATAATTAAGTATATATCAACGTTGCTCTTTATTTTAATTCGTTTGATTCAATTGCAGTTCAGTTGAAAATTAACGACCGATTCCGTCTTTAGTGCATATGATTGTAATGACCAACATTTTGCAAAATTGAACGATTCAGTGAACGTAGTGTCGATATATTGAATTTACTGGCAAATAAAAATATTTCAGTTGTGTTCATTATTTCTTGTTTAAGTGGTCAAATGAAGCAAGCGAATTTTAAGCTGAAATGTACAAAAATCAAACGAGTGACAATTATTTATAAACAGCATGTTTTCACCTCTTGAGTCTACACACCTCCATGGCGGACATCATTAACTACACCTCGTCAGATAAAAAGACAATATCTTAGAGACTTGAGCTTCCAAGCTTTGCTGGTGACAATATAACTTAACTGCTACTGGCAAGGAATAAGTTGTATCAAAATATGAATTAATCATTGTAATCAAAGACATAGCTTGTAGTATCGGATTCTGAGTAATTGAAAATTAATGTGACCAGAAAACCAATTATAACTTGTCTTGTGTTTTGATTGAACTCAGCTTATCCAGGTATACAATTTTATTCCGTCACCGATTTTGTTAGGGTAGGGCAAATGCCCTGGCTGCCCTACCCTGTATCCGCCACTGATCTGCAGTATGGTTATGTTTTATTTATTATAGCGCAGTAAGTCGCCAACGAGGAATGGAAAGAATTACGTCAAAGCTGTTGGCTTTATTAGTTATCTTGGATAATTACCTATTGTCAATTTCATGTATAATCCTTTATTATATCTTCTCGAAATTTCATATGCCAACGTTAGCAAAAGCAGTGCACTTACTACTACTATTGATAAGTTATCGTCTGTCGAAAATAATGAAAACATTCAACCCCGTTTACAACTTAGAACATAAAAACAAAACAACAGTCATTGTCATTGAATGGCCACCGAGAGCATTAAAATGAATTTACATCTTCACAAAACACTCACGGGGGTCGAATGACATGCCACTTGCCCTATGTGACCTTTAAAAATTTCAAAATCGTGACGGTCTCGGCTTATATGAAACAACACTTAAGCGTTAGCCTTTAGCCCTTATTCTCCGGTCGTGTCGAAGTTCTTCTTCGGGAGTAGGAACTTCCTCCCATTGGAATAGGGTTTAGGAAGTCAAAATCACTGTCAGAGCCACTGGTAGCCAATTTGTCTGAGAGGGGATGAAAACAATTAGATGACATGCAATGGATGGATAAATCACGTCTCCCTGTATTGTTAGAATAATTCACGAAAATATTTACATTTCACGAGAAGTACTTATCCTGCCCAATAAGATACTTATAATGCAGAATAAGCACTATTTGTCATTTTTATAATTTAGTGAGTATTTTATAGCGCAAAGTAAGCATTTCAACTAGGGTGAAAAAGATTATGCCATTGATGAACTAGGAGTATTTCAATTTTCTTTAATGACAACAACTGGACATTCTGATCTCAAAACCATTGAACTGTCAAAACATTTCAATGTTGGGAAGCATTTAATTTCGTGTTCCAGTAAAGCGGACATAAACCGTGTGAGAGTAAAAATTTATTTTAAGTTGACCGGCACTGACGCCACAAATACGTATTCGCTGCTATTAATGGAGAGAATTGAATCACAGGTTCGGGAAGTGGATGAGTGCTAATTTATTGATAATTTGAAAGGTACCAAATTCAATTCATTTCATAATGTATTAACACGTTCACTTATAGGAGGGGAAATAATACATTCTCATGATTTGGAATAATAAATATTCTACCAGTACACATTCGCCAGTATTGTGTATGCCTTGTGATATAATAATTACGTTCGTGCCTGCCGCTTCTTCTGTTCGTGCCAGTAACGGTGAGCGTTTTTACTATTAATGATTGTGTCGGAGCATTGAGACATTGAAATTATATTATGTGACATTAAGTAATGATTTATTTTATTAATATATTTTGATTCGGTATAATAAAATGTTGGTTTCAATAGCACTCTCGTTACAAATACAAAGTCTGTTACATTTAACTGCTCCCTAAACACTTTTGTGAAACCGCAAGTTATTTCACATAAAATGATAATTGAAATATTTCTTCACTCTTTAGAACCGCGAAATGGCAGGTGACTGGAATACGAATATTAGAGGATTATCATAAATAATATATTTTTAAAAGCCATCGACGCTTCAGGTACTGGTTACATAAGAGGAATAAGAATGTTCAATCTGAATCCAGGATAATTGAAAATCTTTTGGACACACGATAAAATTGACTTTCTTGACTGCAACGGAATGTTACTGACGTCAACACAAATGTAATTTATTCGTAATAGGTCACACACGCAAATCATATATTATATGATGAGAAGGATTAGATTTTATATGAGATCCGGGTCCTATATCTGTTCAATCCACATTTAAATTACTAGGTACACATTAGTTTACAAGGTATATATATTTACAAGTTATATATAGAGAACTTTTATGTGTGTGTGGGTACTTTGAATTCAAAGAATTTTTTGTGATATTTTTCATCTGGTGGTCGCCGACGTCATTACAATGTTTGCAGTGCCGAGAACATCATTTATTTTGGTAAGCTCTTCTAACCCCACTTGTGGTATACTTTGGTCTAAAAATGTTAACTCGGAAAGTTGTGCTGAAATAACTCACAAACTGGTGTTGTATTAATTATTAGTTGATTATTAGATTAATCGTATACTTTTTGAAACAAGCGAGATATTCCTGGTGAATCCCACAAACAAACGCAGATCAGCATTAATATCAAACTTGTATCATCGTATTGACGCACTTGGATTGTTTAAGTACGCTTATAAGTTATAAAAAATCCCGTTAAATGCTTTTCTGTTAATGACATCGATTTGTCGTCGGTGATCTCAATATGACTAGATTCTCAAATCTTTCAAAATCAGTATGTATTTAATTTTGTTTCATATTGTGCCAAATTTGCTTAAGCATGAGCAAATATTATTGTTTTAAACTTGATTCTCATTGATGACACCAATTGGATCAACTGGCACGGAAGGAGTAATTTACTTAGAGTTGGCAGTAGCGATAATCGGATGAGTTAGCAAATATCGTGTCGTTAATAATAGTTAATAATAGTCAATAATGTCAATAATAGTAGTGCAAACGCAGTTAAAACTGGATTCTAAATTATGTCTTATCTTATCTAGTTATTACTAAATACAATGTACATAGGAGTTTTATTTTTATTTATAACTTATGTTTGTCTCCTTTTCTGGTTAATTGAAAGTCAATTAAAGCCCTATTTCAACATTCCTTCCTCATTTAATTGGTGATCTATTCAATCGAATATTCGTTAAATCTAAATTACTCGATTCGACTTCATTTAAAAAATTGCACACGCCAAGGTGCAAATATCTGAAATCATGCAGAAAAGAATAATTTGCAAGAATATTTCAGGGATTCGAATAGAAAAATGGAATGTTTTATATTCCAAGTTCTATATTTTTCGATGGTGTCATTACAATTTGCACTAAATGGACATCTTTTGATTTGCTAAAAGGATATACATTCTAGGTTGGTGGTAAAAGGACCCATTTATTTGCAGAAGTCAAAATTTGTCATCGGATTTTAAAAAATCACTCTTTCACAAACTTACTTGCATACAGACCCTTTTGACACCAACGCTGATTTGCATTGTATGTATTTATGTAGTTCCTTTTTGCATTTCAAGGTATGCGCATATAGTGCCAATTTTAATGACAATTTTTATTCGTCCTATTCGACTTTACACATTAAAATGCTTAGTGTCTATTTATAAAACAGTATGAAAACCATAGATTGTCAATGATACGACCACATTGTGTGTACTGCTTCAAGTGCATAATTACCGGATAAAAGTGCATTTTATGTTATTCCTCTGGGGGTCATTAACAAAATCTTCAAGTGTCAACTATATAAAAACAATTGATAGTTACTGACGTCAATAGAGGGAAAGCATTCCCAACAAATGGTTTTAGAACACATCAGGTGTACTTTTCATTTGTTCTCCGCTGTTAGCTTATTAGTTTTATACGGATCGCGCCAATTAATTGAAAATTGATTGGCTAATGTCGTATCGGGTAGTATTCATACTTTATAATGTTTGTTGGATACAACGCAATGGTGAATTGAAAATAGATTTTGTAATAAATATCTGCTTTGCTCTACCATCGAGGAGAAGATTTTTTGATGACATTTCAATTCAAGAATTTCTTCAACCCTACAAATAATTAATTTTTTGTAACTCCAACAAAACGCCTGAGTAGCACATGGATACAGGTATTGATTGACAAAGTTGATTGATCGCTATTCGTTTACGAGGCTGCATGTCAACCTAAGCCCAATTTTACGACTGCTAGGAATGTTTTATTTTGCAATCGCTCCGGTCACCCGGTTTAAAGTTAAAATCAGACTTTCTAATTTAATTTACTTAAATATTTAAGTTTGCCTGATAAAATAAAATTTCTTAATATATCGTTTGTTAGTTCTAGCATCATTCTGGCTATGAGTGTTAGGTTATCTACAATTGTAGAGCCCAGGCTTGAATTCATAAGGTTACTGTCTTAATCCCAATACGTATTTCTTTGATTGCCAAATCCATGCAGCGGGGACTTTCAAAGTATTCTTGATGTCTATAGAAACTTTGCGTTAAAATTGCAAAATTGAAATCTGGCCATCAGATTCGACATCATCGAATTTGTTACGATTTATACAAGACCCGTTTCAAACAACTTTTATGCATACCCTTAGCTTATGAGGACCTGTCGTATCTGTTTGCAATTCAACTTTGTTGGCAACTATAAACGTAACTAGCGGCGTCGAAACTTTCCAGCGAAGGCAATTAAGTGGATTTTAGTGCTCCGACAATTGAGATTACAATAAATTTGTTAATAGAATCCCGATTCATTACGCTAACGTATCAATATGAAGCACCATACGATATGTGCACAGCCACTGAAGGATTTGCTGGAGCATCTTTGCCAACGTGAGCTGGCAATGGAAAGATAAAACTAACATGATGTTGCAATTGTGACATTATTCACTACTTGCAGTTTTGACTTGGATATCTTCCGGCAACGCCATCAGATTGACACTTTATTGACAATAATTGAAGGCTAATATGACGCCAAGGCGTAGTGATCATGGTACAAAAAATATTAGTTTATACTAAATTTGAATTCCATTGATATCGAGCGATGAAAAGAAGTAGACCTTATGAGTTCCAGGTGGTGTATTTCTTCACAATCTATATTCAGATTGCTCATTTTATGTAACATGTATGTTTACATGCTAGCGTTAGTTAAATTTGTTTCATTTGTTTTATTGCATCAAGTCACAGCATGCAGGTTTTGGCAAAGTACGTGAAAAGGGAAAGCGTGAGATACAGCAGCAAAGACAATTCTTTCATTAATTTAAAATCGGCGGACTATGACATTTTCTCAATTCAATTCGAGTTTATTCATTAGAATAATCTGACTTCAATGTCGAGTGTTTCCGGAATTACTGTGACGCCGACAGGTCCTGAAATGCGCTGGGTGCGTTATTACTCAATAAGCAGATCGATCGAATAAGAGGCACTTATGGAACGATCAAAAAAATAGCAACAAACAGATTGAATATTGTAATGCGTAATGGCAAGTGAATTAAAACTTCTAACTACAAGCTACGATTTCAATTTTTCATGCTTACGTCGCAATCAAAATGCATCGTCTCTAAAATTTCACTTTAATCTCTATTCGTATTTTACATACGACTATCATGTTATCTGGCACCAAATGGGTAACATTTTCGATAATACAATGTCCTTTTCTTGTAAGGTCCGTGGGCTAGAAAATTTCAGTAAGGCATTGTCTCCAGAATCGAAGATCATTGCCATTTAATTTTAGTTAATTAACATTATTCTTCATTTTTATCAAACCCAAAAAAGGGAAGGCCTTTTATGTTATTATCATTGATGTACAATAACGCCACCAGACGTCTAAGGAGACAAAACTAGATATTCGTGTGACAAGGTTAAAATCTAAACAAAACATTCGTTATCAATACAGTTTTTATTATTAAATTAATGCAATACATTTGAGAGAAGTGAAATACTTCCAGGAGAAACACAAAACAAAGTTTACGTCTCGCAAATTGTAAATCTGGTAAATATTATAATTGGAGTGACTATTTACATATTTCGAATAATGTCAACAAGTCTTTGGAGACACACTTGCAAGTCGTTCAAAAATGGCATGTATGTAGATATTTAATTTGATGTAATTTTCGGCTAACACTGACATGAACCTTTGCCAATAATATGTTCGTTGATATTGACCATTAATGACGTCAACACCGTTTGCGGGGGGAACAGGTGTAGGTGTAAATATTGGCAGGTAGATTTCGTTTAGGGGATGTGCACATGTTGAGAAATTATAAAAAAGGGCGGCCATAAAACCTAATTAAGACCTGGCTGCAAAATAACTTGGTAATGAGAAATAGACCCGACATTAAATTATGACATTCCTTCCTCTTAAAGTGGATGTCGCTAAATGGAACAGGCTCATAACTTGCAACTGTTTTGATTTTGAATTTATTATAATCTGCTTTTGTAGATAAGGAGAGAAGATGAAAGTCAGGTATTGATCCGATTTTTTACCTATTTCCTTCCAAGTTGCCATCAAAATAAGTCAATGTCGCTGTGAATTGCAAATTATTCGATTCGACTTACAAGTAATGTAACAGTCTTGTCCCCTCGATTTTTAAATAAAACCCATCCAGTTTTGTAGAGAATCTTTCGCTGATTCCGAATATGCCTGTCATTGTCCCGACCATTCGGGTTTGTTGGCTCCACAAACGGAAAACAAAACTGGGTTCAGCTTTGGAAGGTACGGTCATTGCCATCAGTACTATCACAGAGTGCTGTAAATCTACTATTGTGGAAATCTTTTTCTTTATTTTTATATGCTGGTTTACTAAAAAGTTCCTTACCTTGTTCAATCCATACCAAGGTTTGCGTAAGGCATCTTCATGAAGTGTATATATTAGCTGAAACCAAATTCACTTACACGTTAGCAATACGTTGGCGATATTCCTAACAAAGGGCAAAGAGAATTGATTGTACTGAAATCGTCAGAATATTTTAGTATTGAATGAGTACAAAATATCGGTGTGGTTCCATAATAGGGCTAAATATTACCCAATAACGCAAGTTATATTTCGTTGCTGATGAATTGCGCAAAGTATGAAGATTTATCAAGCTGACTAATCATATTGCAAGGAAACACATTTCGTGTAGTTATGAAACAGGGTATATGTAGTTTGTCCTAATATCAGGAACACAGTGAATATCAGTACAAAGACTACGTTGCATATTGACTGTGATTTTTCCTTGAATAGAAATGTTATTTTTATTTTCAATGAATACCCCTTTGTTTGCTTCCGATTGTAAGCGTTCATTTGTCATTAACTCTTTAACTTTTTATGTACGATTCCAGTCATCGTGTTGCGTTTTCAATTAGATATATATAATTTATAAAATTTAAAATGGTGACATAAATTTAAAGCAATAATTTGCAAAAATTATTGGGACAACATTAGCGTTTTACCGCACACTGATAGTACTGATGGCACTGAACTTGTCATCCAAAGGTGAATTAGGTTTTGTTTTTCGTATGCGGAGCCCACAGATCAAAATGGTCGGGATAATGACAAGCGTATTCGGAATCAGCGAAAAATTCTCTACAAAACTGGATGGGTTATATTTAAAAATCGAGGGGACAAGACTGTTACGTTACTTGTTAGTTAAAAATGTACATGTAAATGCAACAAATTCAAGACGCATGCAGACACTGAACTGCTTGTAAAAATATTCTGGAATGTGAATGGAAAAATCCTGATGTTAATACCATTTTATCAGTTCATCCAGCGGCGGAATTTTATTCGTAGCAGGTCAAGTTGCAATCGGAGTGATAGAATTTGTAAAGTTAAGAGGATGAAGATAATACAAATTATCATGTATTGCAGTTACCCGGAAGTTATGTCTATACACTGAAGCCTTACCCGAAATAATTATGGGTTACGTCATCAAGAATTCGGTTTAATTGTCTATACAGTGGTTCATATTGAAAGGTTAAAATGACGCATAAAGTGCATTGCTGTTGCTATTAAGTCGGACCAACCGAGGATGTAGGAGTGGGTACATTCTGTCATGCCGTTGAACTTAGCAAAAACAAAAGGACGAATAACACGGTTAAAATATTATTGGGTAATAGGCAATGAAATTTATTTGATATTGTGCTACCGATCACATTCCTAGTAAGTGGTTATTGAAAAGTTAAACATAATAAGAGCTTGGAAATTTATGTAGTTCTCATTTTTCAGTTTGCATGGATTAAAGTCAATAGGATTGAATCGATTTAGACTTTTTCTAAATGTGTGATCGAATGAATCGTGTTAAATCCGAAGGGGAAGTTGATGAAATCCTACAATAACGTCTTCCATAGAAACCTAGCATTGACATAACATAATATCAAATCATAATTCGTTGAATATGGGTGATAATATCGTTTTGACTCCAAAATGGTCTTCGTCTAGATGACCTGACAGAAACAATTGCAGTACCAATTGGTCGTTAACTTTTCAAGACACATCGTTATCACCCAACCAATAAAGCAACTTGAAATCAAATCAGTGTGAATTATAGAATTCTTGTCATGAAAAGTACTAAATCGTCAATAAGTTTAACAAACAAAAACGCTACCAATGTTTTCCAGTTGTTATTGAGTTTAGTTGTCGTAATTAGCTCTTTCATTTCACTGGAAGCGAACAATAAGACGTGCAGTGGTGCAGTTGTAAAGTTGTGAAAAAGGAAAAAGATGTAGGTATTTATAAAACTTTAAAATATTAGTTCGGTTAAATTGTCGACCACAAAAATCTTGAGAAAATTACTTTAACCGTCATCAAAAATACAATGAAACTGACTTCATTTTCCGTAATATTTATTCTGCTTCGGTCTTCGGATTGCTACTGCTATTTGATGCCAATATTAGTATTCGAATTAAATATCCACTTCTTTCATCAGATACGTGAATAATTTACGACGTAACTACATTCTTTATAAGCCTTAAATTTCACTGTTTGCGGCTTTTCTTTCAATCAGCTCAAATATAATAGGCGAACATATTACTACATAGCGGTTTAACACTAAAAGTTGGTTAATTTCTCATTGGTGCGTGATTATTTTGCCTTAATGATTGAAATTATAGTTAATAATTATTAAACCTGGATTTAATCTGACAAAAGTGTAAAATGACTTGTCTGCGGCTATTGAGACCCATTTGGTTACCAACTACAAGAAAGAAACTCGATGGACGAAACTTCAATTTCTTTTCAATTCGACGTCATTGCTAGTATTCTATAACACAATTCTAATATAATTAGCTCTCAGCCTGTCCCGAGGCTTCCATGACGATCTCATTTGCCTGGAAGTGGCTACGGACAGTAATTGTGGACCCCTTGTTCACATAAAATTCGCTCTGTGAACACATATTGGCGACGTAACGTTGAAACAGCACATTGTCTACTGCAAGCAATTAATTACATACATTTGAGAGTTACAAATATATTTCTTTTACCCAACTGAAAAGTTTATTTGGTATAAAATACTTGTAGTCCTAACTATAAGACAGTTCATAGAAGTCAAAATTGCATAGGTACATAGGTGTATGTGATAGTCGCCTCTAGAAAGAATTTTTCTACAGAAATTTTCAACACAAAATGTAGCGAAACACTTTTATTTACATTGACAACTACAACTGATAACTTTATTTATACTTTCTCCAATGCTTTCAGCAAGTTTTCCACCAAGATCATTTTTACTCTAATGAAGTTTGGGTATATGAGTTGCACCAATTTTACAAAGTGATCGTCATAGACTCATTTGAGATTTACACCTGTCACAGTTATATACATTGCTGAGGCCAATAATCTTTTGCCACAATATGCAATAACTTATTTTTTCATGGAAGTTGCTTTTCAAGCCCAATGGTTGCGATACTTTTATTTTCTGAACTCACGGTCTCTGACGCCACCAAATTGTTTCAGCTGTCAAATATGAGTTGATTCACAAATACCCTTTTCCTGTTTGAAATTCGCGGAAATGTGCACGAAATACACCTGTTCACGCTGTGTATGAAATATTACAAATTTATAGCTTTAAGGAATTGATGGAAATTGACGCCAAAACAAAGTAGACACGCTCGACAACGATTACATGTCAGAAGGTGTGTACATTCTTCCTTTGTGATTGTTTAGAAAAGTTGATATTTGTAAACTAAAGTGAAATAATTGACGAAATATTGAAGATACGGAGTGTTTGGTATATTAACTGACTATTAAGTACTTCGTAGAAAATGTATTTCTTATTGAGACGCGCTGTAAGTTTACGTGCAAACTGGTATCATATTAATTATAAGTTGATTATTACATTAATCGTATACATTTCAGATTAGCGTGAGATTGCAGGAGAATCACAAAAACCAATTACATTTTTTGGCAAAAGTGTCAAAAACAGCATAATTGTATTAACGAGCTTAGATTATTTCAGAACAATTATATCAATATTTTATATAGCTATCTCAACATACAATAGGCGATAAAAATATGTTTCAATTTCCGAATGCCTAAATGTTGGTGTGAATTTATTTTGAGTCAATCGTCCGCTAAAACTTGCGAACTCTGTGAAAGTATTGTTTTTGTACGGTTGATTGTCAACGTCGTTGACTCAACGACGCCACAATTACGCAACAACGGGTACGGAGCGTTTTATGGTAGTAGGTCAGGTTGTTTACAGAGTCATTGGCAGCTTTAGAAGCTATGATGCAGGAAGTACCGAAATGGGTAACGAAAATGTTAATGGTATATGGGTAGCGATATTGTTTGGATTTTTGATAGCCACTTCCATGTCGATCACTAAAAATGGAACATAGCTCATGATTCAGACTTATCTTGATTTGAAAATTAGTATTTCATTGTGTAGATAATTTGAGAGAACGAAAGTTGGTTATTGAGCCGATTTATGTGCTTCGTTCATTTCATTCGGTGCTCGAATGAATCTTGTGGATGATTAATCATTCGATTCGTTCCAATTAAATTTTTTAATTTGGAGTCCAACTGATAAAATTCAAAAGCCGTACCGACACTGAAATATTAAGGGATATGAATGGAAGTGGCAACGATTGGAACACCATCATTGAATTATCCATTTTTCGATCCTCCTATTTGATGTCGTAATGTCGTTGCAAATTTTGTATACCATTTCCGAAAAATTGATAATGTGACGATATATTTTAAATTGGTATTCTCTGACGCCAACTTTTGCATACAACGTTACATAATGATTTATGTGGCTTCAAGTGCGTTTATTACTTGCTAGTGTTAGTTACGATGAGCTGTAATTTAAAATATATAATGCGTAGCTCACGGTGACATGTGAACATTGTGGCTTTAGATGGATACTAATTGTAAATTTAGTTTTATTAATACTTTGATTTGATTGATGAACTGAGAATACATTACGATACTCGTCATAATTAAAAAGTATGTAAACAGTTAACTTCTTGTTTTACGTTTGTTTGAATTATTTCACTATCTTTCTAGAAATGTGATAAATGCTCTCACATTTTATATTTCTTCTTTTATGATAACGTTAGTCAAAAATATTATTCTTACGTTTAACTTAATTTTGTAAATCAGTTAAGAAAATCATACCGATTGTAGAATAGTTTTGATTTTTCAAGTTTGCCTGCAATGACAAACATATTTTTAACAATGAGCCAGATACAACGTTTTAGCAATTCCTGTCTAAACTTGTCAAAGCCAAAATTGCAACATACTTGCAAAATACCAATATACAAAATAATCCAAAAGTACTAGATAAAGTACAGTTTGCAATATAAAAGTATTTCGAATCGTATATCTTTCCATTTTTATGTCATGAATATGAATCAGGTCAATTAAACTTATGTATTTTTCTAAAAACCTAAAAAGGATTAAACATCTTAAAAGAATTGTGTTACTGTCAGTCCAAAACAACATGCTCAAACGAAATTATTTGTAGAGAGTTAAAGTAATTTTCAACTGAGCCAGTATGGACATTGTGATTGGTGTCATCTAAAATGAAAGAACTCATGCAGCATTGAAAGTTTTAAATATTACTTTCTACTCACCTTTCATTTTAAATAGAAATTATAAATTTTGTTTTTGTATCTAATTAGTGGCAACTACCCGTTCTGGATAAAATATATGGAGAGTACCAGTATCATTCTTTACACAATTGCGAAATAAGCACTTGATATCTAGCAGTTACTTGTATGAAGCCTTTGCTAATTTTTTATGAAGCTATAGTTTTGTGGCTCATTAAACAAATCCAATAAATTGTATCCAATAACACATTTTATGGAATTACACTAAATGCTCTTATTTTCCATATACATTTATTATCACTAAATTGTTGAATGCAGTTAATTGTTGCAAGTGCAGTCGCGGTTTGAATTAAGATTATTTAGTTTTGTTTTTAATATGAATCCTTGGAGTTACAAGAAAGTTTGCGATTTTTTATTCTTGAATTGATGGTCCGCGACGCAGTCACATATTTGCATTGCTGATCGCAGTTGCTGTTATTAGCAGATGAAATCCTCTCCTGAATGTTATTTGGTGTGGCATGGTAAAGCAAATGGGGAGGTGAGATTGCTGAAATTGACATAAAACTGTTATCGCATTTGAAATTGTTTAATGTGATATTTTTTTTAATTATAAAAAATTAGTTATATTATAAATCCAGTAAAATGTTTAATTTCTTACTTTGACTTTTTGCACCTTGACAACAATATCGATCCATTTTATTATAATTTAATTTCCATGTTAGTCGTTACGTGGGACAACTGCTTTAACTTAATTTTATCTTTTTAAAATATCGACACGATAAATTACGGGGAAGTTACTTTCCAAGGACAATTTTAACCATAATTATTACAGATTTTTATTGCTAAAATAATAATTTACAATTTTCTGTCATATTCAATGACAATAGTAAAATCAAACAGAAGACTTAAAACTTGTTGACGAAATTATGGTTTTGTTGTAACAGAGTTTAAAAACAAGAAGGGGCAATCTCTAACTTTAAATTGTTTGCAAGAATATTTTTAGAATCGTGACGATTATAGAAATAAGGTGCTTTAAGTTTGTAATTCGTACATGTTTCGTTTCCATGATTTGACTTAATAATTATATTGGACGCTCGATAAAATTTATATCCCTGACATGCATTGACAGTTACCAACGTCTGCCGAAAGTAATCACAGGTAGAAATAAATTTATTGTAAAGCAGGTGAGCGGAGAACAACCTTCCATTCGTGTAAGGGTAGTTGTTTGACAAACAGCGGGTGCTTTAAAGTCAATGTCTAACTATACGGATTTGACAAAACCGTGGAAATTGAATGTATAAACCTATAACGTAAACGTTGGTCGCTGACATCAACACTACGAATGCAATGTTAGATAATCATTAGGGTGGTAGTAGGTATCATTGTCTCCGTTATATTACTGGTCACGGGTCTAATTCTAAGCATGTTCAGGAGTTGTACTCTCTCTTAAATCTCTTGATAGCAAATAATGTCAGCAACTTTAAGTCATTGGAAATTTTTGGACAAGAAATCTTAAGGTGCCAAAAGCTGGTACAGAAACGGACTTTGTGAACCCCAAAATGTTAACTTGCCCGACTTTTTAAAACAAATTTCATGCTACAACTATCCAAAACTAAATCGACAATATAACAGTTGCCATGTGGATTCCACAATATTGAAAACTGTTGTTGAGTCGTGGAAAAGTAAATCGTTGTCTAGAAACTTTCCATTTGCTTAGCCGAACATTGTCCACCGAGCAACGTCATAAACCAAACTCTGACAGAGAGCACACTGCGTGAAAAAATACAATTTCAAGCATAAGCCAATTGTTGTTCGTTACAACTTAATCGCACACTAGTGAATGCCAAATATACTGAATATCAGTTTAATTGTCCTTACATCATTGAGTAATGGCTCACCGATACTTCTGTTGGCATTTCCCAATATTAATGTGCCCACATCGTACACAATAGGTATTAAAATAATTATTACAACTTTTGAAGCACCAGAATGCTACTTGTATTATCCGGGATTATATGGATGAAATGAATAAATTGATCTGCTTAAAATGCCAACAGTGCCGTTAAAAATAAAGGGTACTACCTATTTATCAAACATAAAATGAATTGACTGTCACTGACGCCACAATGGTGTATCCACTGCTGGAAATCCGTTTATTCAAGTGCAGCTAGTATCAAAGCCTGGACATTTTGTTCAAAGGAATCAGTCAATCGATACTTCATTTTGGCATTGCAAATTTCGACAGCATGGAAAGCAGAAACACTGCATATTTTTATAAAATGAATTATATTCCAGATCATCAGCTAACATTTTATTTTTTAGAAAGGAGTAGATTCTAATCAAAACGCACCGATGTTTTTCCATTAATAATTTTTAATTAATTTATCTGTTCACTCACTTGTCTTAATTTTTGTAAATAAAAATTAAAAATAAAAATTATTGTTCAAGGTTTTTTATTCTAAGCGTCATTCTCCTTTAAGTTACTAATACTGGCACAGAAATATCCATTTCTGTGATTTTCCATCGCAAACCTTAACCAAGGCTGCAGAGAAAGGTGGTAGGTTTTATTCAAATTTATGATGATAATTGTTCATCAAAAGCGAGATTTGTCATAGTTGATGAATAATTTTACTACTAAGTAATGTGACGTATGAATGCAGATGGGTGATAAGCATGTTAATGTCTAAGCACGGTCAACTCAAAGAGTTTTAACCGATTTAACCGTTGATTGTAAGATAACCTCTATTCAGCGAAACCCAGTATACGTTGAAATTCAAGTTGCAACACCGACGTTGAAAAAACAAGTAAAATGAAAGTATTACCAAAAAGTAGGTAAAACTTAACAGGTGTGCTTAATTAACGAAATTGAGTGAATTTTATTCAAACAAAAAGCTCAAGTGAAACCTGTAAAACTAATTGCTTGTTACTCACGCCAACTTTAGAAATACAACCCCAATATATTTATTCCATGTACAGCAGGTGTAGATTCTTTTCCGACTCCATAGTTGAAACTTAGATAAATTCACCAAATATGTAGTTGAAAATTGAGGTATTACATACAGCAGTAATAGTATCCATAATTCGTATTTCTTGGATATGAAGAAATGCTAAATTTGACATAATTGTCCTTACAGTTATATAGTGCATCCACATTTTAACTGCTTGACTCGGGCACGAAGCAGAATTCTATTTGTCGAAATTTTAATTCTAGAATTTCCTCAATCTTGCAAATAATTAATTGTTCGTTACTCCATATAACGAATCGTCTCAGTGACAAGTACACGGCTGCAGGTGCACGCAGTCTATTAGGACGAGCGTCCTCGCTGAAATGAAAACTAAGTAAAGAATAAGGAAGAGAGAAATACCTTCTCAAGGGCAATCCGAAATGCGAAAGGAAAGCATGGCGCATCTGTGATTTCATCGAAACAATGTCAGAGAAATGGCGCTTCTGAAAGATTCTCAAAGCGACCCAATCGCCAAATGGGGATCGCTACAAAAAAGGTGACGGCGGTTTCACAACAGCAGCTCAACAAACACTTCACCTACTTTGCTCGACACCTGCTCTCAGGACATACAACAGACATCTTCGAGAAGTGCCATAGACGGAATTTTGCATGAAGAACAATGAAATTATCTAAATCAAATGAGGTATTGCTCGGTTTTTCCTCCTTCAAATACCTACAAAAAATTAAGGCAAGAGTAAAAAATGTAATATTAGGATACACAAAATTAAATGACGTCGAAGATATAATTTGAACCTGTGAAAAGTAATACAATATATCTGTGCATTATTGCAAAGCATGACGTTAAAATGATGCATACGTTAACAGAAATGAAATACATATTTAAAATTTACCATCTCTACATTGCATTTTGCCTTTCGGTCGTCTTGAACAATTTTCTACTGTTATTATGCTTATTCCATAATTCCAGAATCAATGCATTGAACCGCATCATCATCGATTCATATTGAAAGTCGGGTAATTACTTTTTACTAACTTACAAATGCCAGTAAATTTATATTGAATTTTTTAAGACGTGGCGCGTTTAGTACTCAATGAAGCCAGCACATTTTTACCGTTGCAAGGAACAGTTTTACCTTCCAGCAGGTGTGTGGAGCTGACTTTTCTTATTGAATCGGTGTCGAATAACGGATATATTGAATCTATTTCCTATACCGTATAGGCTATACGTCTAGGTGTTCCATGCAGAAATCAACTTGGGCGTCGAAGCTGTTTGGTGGCATTAAACTGAATTTCACGTTTTCCTGGGAATTGTCTACATATATATAGCTTTGAACCCGTTGCCAGAGTACGTAACAAACACGTATTTGTTTTATCTTCCACTACTTCGCATTGTTCTAATTACTAATGAGATTTAACTATTCTCAAAGGATGTCATGTGAGGCAATTAGCTGCTGTGAGCAGTTATTTGTATAGAATAATTCGAACTTGAAAGAATGCCAGCTTGCTAATTATCTAATATATGCATTCATATACTATTCCAACAAAGCCAATATTAATTTCTCCATTTTTCGCACTTGTTGCAGGATTTTAAACAGGTTCTTCTTGAGAGCCGAAATAAATTGCATTTATGTAGCTGAAGTGGAGCAGAGTAAAACGATTAAAGCGGAGGGAAAAGTTGCCAGTTTTAGTCATCATCATTGTAAAATGTATTGAAACAGAGAAAATTGGAACACAAAATCTAAAGTTATGAATCAAATGGGTGATCAAACTATAATTTAATTTTGTGTGAATTAGCAATGAGGCCGATACTAATTGAAAAATAAACTACCGCAGTTGAAGGTTAATGAAGACAAAAAAGAGGTTAAAAGTAATAAACTGTTAGTGTTCACTTAAGTTCAGAATATTCTTCCGTCTTGATTGTCACTGACGCCAGCACTGCGTAACCACAGCGAACGAAGTTTTCAATCTACAGCAGGTAATGATTAGCTACAGTCCTTTCAAATGCCGTGTTGGAGCTGCAAAGTGAGCGAAGCGTTAGCTATTAGCAGAAGCTACTATGAACGTAAACAAGAAACAGGTAATACCTGTCGGTTTAACATAGCTTGTGAAAACTACAATACGCTTTGGTTGATGAAAATTTTGATTGAAACAAACGTTATAACATTTAAGCACTATATAAACTACTTTATGTGGTGTTTAGGATGAAACATCGTGACAAAGACGATAAAATAATCTTCCTGCCAAGATGTAGGTCAGACAGAACCTAAGCGGTGCATTATGTCATGCGATTTGAGAGTTTCTGTTAATCGCAGTTAGTTCGTTTGCTCAGATAACTGTTTGTCTCGATAATCGTTATTTCATTTAGAAAGCTCAAATGATAAAATCCATACTTAATAATGCACGAGGATTCGATGGAGCGAAATGAGAAATTTCAAAGTTCAATTTATAAAATCTGAAGTTACTCAAAACGTGTTCTTAATATCTTTCCTATTTTTAAACCGGTACGATCTGGTTTTGTCTCTATCGTTATAATTTCTCTCTGCAGTTATATAATTTAGATAAAAATTGATTACCGAACTGTGTATCGAACTCATTCAAAAAATAGACATTTCCTATGAACACTATTTGCAAATTTGATGTGGGAATGTAAAACTGATGTTGTCTGACGCCAGAACCAAGCCCATGCACTAATGAAGCAGTTTATATTATAAAGGTTGGAATGACGAACCCGAGGAAAATTCAAATTAATTATGAAGTAAATTGTACTGGGTTTGAATATAAATATTTTCTTAATTCCAATTTCATGATGACATTTTTTGCAGAGTGTAGTTATCGCTGAATATTGCAATCATTTCACAGAACATACATATCTAAATACTTATTTTTGTAATTTCATATGCAAGTGGCTAGTTGCAGATTAATTTTTTATCATCAAAACGTTGACGAGAAACGGCATAACATACATATACATACATACTTAACTATGATCTAGATATCGTCGTTTTTATATACTCGAGTCTAAACTAATAAAGCAAATGGCAACATGTGAACAAAAAACGAAGTATTAAATATGTTTACGATTTAGTTTATACATATTCAAGATTAGGATAAGATTAAAGGTTAGTTTCAATTCCATTCTTGGCATAATTGGGAAATATGTAATGGGCACTTTAACGATCTCTTGTTCCAAGGGGATCATTTTTCCTGAAACTCTAATTTTAGAAGTTCTGAGTCCTGAAACAAATATAACACCTAATTAGTAATGGCAATGCACAAATCACTAAATTATAATAAGTACTGTATTTTCCCATTTATTTAAAATCACTCTAAATTGTTGACGATGATGATGCATTTTACAAACTGTAGGCCAATTAGTGGTTTACGACGTCAACATAATGTTGGCACTGCCGAGAGAGTGTTTACTGTAACCGTGTCCTGCACGTTTTTGATCATCTTTGGGTACAAAGTTGTCAAGCATGGAGCTGTGCCGTCATGACAACAGCAAGTAATCGGTGACGGTGTAACTTAAACCAATAAATTACTTAATCTTTCAACGACGATACTATTGCACGGGCAGATTTGAATCCCAACGACCTTATTGAAAACTGTCGATTATTTGAAAATAGAAGACCACAGGGTGGCGATAAACGCAGCTAAAACGCCATAGGAACATTGCGTAATTACATGTAATAGTGATGCAAATAAGTGATAAACTTTTTAATGTATAAACACGGAAACCTGTACGAGTGTTAATCAAAATGCACACATTTTAAAGAAGTCCATTATGAATAACGAGAATGCCCGACCACGCGACCAAGTCGCGTCTAGAAAATAAGAAAATATCGTAAGTTAAAGAGTACTGTCGGTCTTTAAAGATGGTCGTTGTTGACGCCGTCCGCAGCTCCATGATATTTTAGGGCATGCATGTGAGTCCGCAGCTGTGATTGGTTCTCGGTTTTTGCATACAAAAATATTTTTGGGCATGACACGAACGACAGAGTTTTGCTGTGGCTTGGCAAGCAAACAGCTGCTGTGTGTTTACTAAATAGCAATTTTTTTGCATGCGCAAACCGAGAACCAATCACAGCCCTCAAATATCATGCAGCTGCGGACGGCGCCAACAATGACCATCTTTAAAGACCGACAGTATAAAATACTATAGAGGCAGAGGCATCCGCTAATTTCCGAAGAATCATCCACGGCAAACGACGTGAACGTACGTTATTTGCATACTACTTGAAACTCAAAATATCATTAAAACGTATCTATCATTGGGATAATTTCAGATTTTAAAAATTTAATTGCCAATTTTTTCGTATTTTCACCAAAATATGAGCAATTTTGGCGTTATACTTTTGATGCCTTATCGACCTCTGATAAGCATCAGATTTTAAAAGAATGCCGTACTTGAAATCATGAGGTCAGTTTACAAATGCATTTTGATTTTCATCGAAATATGAGTAATTTTGGGGCTATCATTACCCCGTATGCTGATAAGCATTGGAGTTTAAAACTAATATTATATTTAAATCAGCATGTTCACTAACCTCCTAATCTTATTCTTAGCATGTATCACGAATTCTATCATAAAAATCATATTTGAAATCAGGGGTATCGTTTATCTATACGTAATGAGTTTCATCAAATTACAGAGAGTTCTTGGGTTATCATAACCCCTTATCAGTCCTCGATAAGCCACGGATTTTAAAATCGATTCCATATTTGAAATCAGGGGTATCGTTTACCTATACGTAATGAGTTTCATAAAATTACAGAGAGTTCTTGGGTTATCATGACCCCTTATCAGTCCTTGATAAGCCACGGATTTTAAAATCGATTCCATATTTGAAATCAGGGGGCTCGTTTACGTATACGTAATGAGTTTCATAAAATTACAGTGAGTTCTTGCGTTATCATGACCCCTTATCAATCTTAAGCCACGGATATTAACTACACCAATAATTAATTAAAAAATAAAATAATATTTTCTTCCGACCCTGAATGCTGTATTAGCTACGTATTGGCTAAAAGAGTGAGAAAAAATGCGACAAAAAATTAGTGCCGCGACCTAGGGTAGAACCCGTAACATCAGGCGGTATTGCACGACACCAAAGTGGCAATGTGCGCGATCAATGACGACTTAACTTGTTATTTAAGATGAGTACCACCAATGGAAATCATTGATATCGCAGGTAACCGATTTCTAAAATTGTCCCACTCCGGCCTCACCTTGTTCACCGCAAAATAATCTGTATCTATCGAAATGTTGTCTACACCGAAAATCAAGTTGCAATCGAAATTTAAGAAATAAGTGAAATGAAAGTATTATCCAAAAATAAGTAATAAGTGAAGTGCATAATTAATGAAATAGCGTGCATTTTAATACTCTAGAATTCATTAGCAAAACGTTCAAGTGAAAACTATATATCCAATTGATAGTCATTGACGCCAACGAAAGGAATGTACTCCCAACAAATATTTTGGTACACCGCAGGTGTGTTCAATTCTCTAGTGTTGTTGTACCTTATGAGTATAAAATGAATTGCGGCAATTAGTTAAAAATTAATGGGCAAATATCATAGTAGCGTTCATACTTTTTACATCTTCCTTGGATATGATTAAACTAAACTTTCAAAATCTTTACTATTAAAAGTATTGTTCATTTTTTTTAAATTTCGATCGTATCTCTTTCTTTTCAACTACTAATATATGGACCAGCAGTCCGTTTTCTTGTTGAATCTCTTAACAATTAACCAAAGTTGCAGAAAAGGATTCATTATCAATTTTAATAAATGATCATAACAGATCATCAAATGCATATTTGATTCAATAAAACTTCATGTCACTTCAGAGAAAATTTTTGTATCGCCTTTGGAAACGTGTAATGATGAAGTCTGACGCCGATCCGGTTCTTACGCACCTATTGAAATGCATTCTCAGGACCAGGTCTATTGGTAATAGGTGAATCGGTTGTGTTATGATTTCTTGTGATGAAGTTCTGTTGCTAATTACGAAAGAAAAGAATTACGTCTAAGCTGTTGGGCAACAAATGTCGGATAACAGATAATTGTGAATACTTAAACAATTTTGGATACCTTTCTTTTGGAATTTACCTTGGATAATTATCTATTGTCCATTTGATTTATAATATTTTATTATTTCTTCGTACATATGCAATAAGTTAATCAAATCATGTTATTTGTAGACCGCATTCCTTAGATTATCTCAACATTAACGAAAAATGATATATATTTCACTATAAGTCAGACCCAACCTAATCCTGTGTAAACCAATCAGCAACAAATTGTAACATGTCACCAAAGAAACCAATATACAACATACTCAAAAAGCAATGTCAAAAAGTAAAGTAATAAAATCGTCACAATTAGCCCTGAACTACAGTGCGTGACTGACGCCACGACAAAGTATTTACCTCGAAAACAAAATAAATCTTCAACAGATTCCATTAACGATTTCTCGATTATGTTTGAGTAATATGATAAAGGATTAACGAGAATAACTGTACCCACATTCAAACCTGTATAGAATGTGAGGAGAGTGAACATATGTAAAAATCGTTGTTGATTCTTGATCTCTGATCCTCGGAGGCCATTTACTCCAGTTACGGAGTCTCCTCAGTTAGTATTGGTGACCGCCGCCACAATAAAGAAATCACGTGAAAATGCATGAATTCCTACCCGACCATTCAAAACGATAGGTAAAATTACCTAATCTGGTGTGAAATCTTCATCAGGAAATGTGCTAAGATCGGAGTTATGAGTAGCCATCGAAACTATCATGTCTTAAACCTAACCAACAACCACGTATCCGCTGGGAGATACGGTTATTTGGCAGCACTAAATTGTGGATCAACTAGAGTAACTGGACGTACATTTCAATTTTGCTCTCTCCAGAACGTAAAGATTTTCAGATGTCAAATTCTTTGCGCAGATTTTAAAGCCCAATTTCTTAGCTTTCATACGTCGTATATACGAGCAAAAACGACCAAGATCTTTGGTTCATTCAGCATCATTTTCAAAACCTCATTTTAATAAAAAAAATATGTTATGGCAATCCATCGTATTTAGTGTTGTAAATTGGGTATATCGTGGAGCAGACCATTAATTCCTTTTGCATTTAAAAGCCTGATAATTAATGATCATTTTGTATATCTTGGATTTTTGCCTTACCTCCTAACAAAAATTTTAAACTATAAAATCAATTCTTCCCATCATCGAAAATCGGCCAATAGGAAATAACGTATTTTACACTTCTTTTCTTTATAGCGGGTGCTTTCGACTGTACATCATGATGAGACTCCACAACAGGATTTCTAGGTCTTCGAAAAAAGGAGAATAAGAATCAGCAACGAATTTTACATGACTATGCTATGCTCGCGTTCTATGCTGGTTTGAAAATAGGTGCAGTTATTCTCGTTAATGCTTTAGTTGCATGTTACAGTGAAGTTACTTCACTGACGTAACTCATATCTCATATAGAGCATTGAAGACCTAGTCGGGTATAATTAGTTATTTACACTGTCCTTTAACATGTAGTTTATAACTATTCAATTCTAAATAATAAGTACTAAACACCTATGCGGGATTAGATTAAATGTTAATTTAAATATAACTTGTAACATCATTGAGAAATAAGTATTCGACATTTAAACTGTTGATGCTACCTGTCGGACACAAGTGCTTATTATGATAACCAGTTTTGAAGTCACAGGTTGTCACTTGGATTAGTAAGGATTACTCACAATAGACAATTGGTTTGGTAAATTTCTATGCAAATCGTGCAGTGAAAAATTAAGTTTACTACATATTTGTAAAATATGGGAAATATAATTCATTGTCACTGACGCCACGACTATGTATACACCGCTGGAAGTGTATTTATTTAGCGCAGGTTAATTAACGATCTTACTTTTTGTTCATAGTTTCTGCTCTAAAGTATTTAAGTGATTTAGTTGTACCTAAATGAACGTGCGTACTAGGTATGGTATTAATCATTTAATTTGGAGTATTTAAATTTTCTTTAGTGACAGCAACTGGCCGCTGGAACCTGCAGTGCATAATTGACATTGCTTCCGGCACTTGTGGTTTTCTCCACTGATGACTGCAGTGGAAGTTTCATGTGGTCGTTGCATGCAGACAGCTTCTAAGAAACGGGGAATCGACAGGCGGTGCTCATTCCTGAATCAACCTGAATACATTGACGTATGTCCGTTTCATTGAAGAATAAAGTATAATTAAATCTGCAAGAAAATCAGAAAATTGCAGGTAGAACGTACACCTAAAAGACCAGTAATATTAGTCTCCCTTTTCCCCAATTGTTGTAATAGTAAGCCTAACTGGTAGCAATTACAAAATGCTAACAGTTTTAAAGATTTTTTAAAAACTTAATAGGCAAATTGGCAATTTTTTGTAATCTTTATATATGAACGCACCACCATGATGCTTACTACCGATATTCTTCGCTACCTAAGTCATAACGTAAAAGTCACTCCCTAATAGTTTCAACCAGACAACGTGAAAGTAAAGCAGCAAGGTCAAGGGGCGCTATAATGACTGACGAGCTGTCAAATGAAGGAGAGAAAATTATACATTTTTTAATCCGTGTATTGTGTAAGTTCAGAGTTAGTAGCAATCTAAGTAGCCACATTTTTTCTCCTTCTCTACTGCTGCAAATCCGTCGGATTATGTGAAAGTGATACAGTCAAAAATGAAAACTGACAGACAACAAACAAACATACGATTCGAGAATTTAAAAAAATTGTTGTAAAGCTTTGTTTGCTTTTCACATTGATTTTTTGTTGCTGTGTTGCAGAACGAATGATGATGTTTGAAGGGAATCAGTTTCAGCTGTGCCGGTGGTAGCAGCAGCAGCTCAAGTTTGAATTTGAGCCCTTTTTTCGTGACAAGCCATAAATACCAAGATAAAAAGCTACATAATTGTACATCAAGCATGATTTCATTTACAGTGAAAAAAGGCAGAAAAAACGGGAAGGGGAGAGAAGTCGGTGGAACAAGGACGTTTTTGTGCGTAACACGAGCTTTGGTCAAGTGGACTCTAGAGAAATAGAGAGAGAGATGGAATGTGAAAAATGGAAAATATCCATCAGGATTTTACTGAACGAGCACTTTCAATGTAATGTAAATAGCAATCGACACAACTTCACTTACCCGTTCACTAAAATCCTGATGGATATTTTTCTACGCACTGCACAGCTAATTAAAATATACTGACAGCATCACTGATTTCTGCTCTACAAACGTATACCATTTTTGAATTTAATACGATCACTGTTGAAACAAACACTGTTGAAAATATTGATTTCAAAACTGCGCTGCTGCTGTGGGACTATAGTTTTGTGGCGATATGAGTGTGAGAGCCAATGATGATGAGGTATGAACGCTCAAGTACTCGCCGCGGCGAAATCAACTGCACCGGAATTGCCATTGTAAAATTTCTCGTTAAATACTCTATTGACAGGAGAGAACGGAGTAAAATTTAATGAAAATGAGTGAGCGGCATACAAAAAGGGAGCAAAAAGACTGCGTGGGTCGTTCACTCAAAATATATTGCTTGCAATTCTGCCGCTCCAAGGATCAAGGAAAAAGTTAACCCCGCAGCATAGAACCAGCAGAAGCAACAAAAATCCTGCATTTATTAGTTTTGCTTCCTTATTTCTCTCTCGCTTAAAATGCTTCGCATTGAGCAAAGATTCGTTTCAAATGCATTACCAATTTATGCTCGCTAATATAAATCTGCAATGTGGTCACTACTCAGTAGCGTTTCAATTAGTTTTATTTGAATTGGCGCAGTTGGCATTTCTTCCAGATTAATTCAACTCGAACAAGAGAAAATTACAGATGACAAAATAGTAATTATTATTCGTTATGGACTTACCCAGATTACTAATCAATATATTATATTTATGATCGTCTAAAAATATATTTCGTTCTTATTGGAAAACTTTGACACCTGAACCTTGCCAACGATCATTGGCAAGAGTATATTGTCAATCATAGGTCCGAAAGATCTTAGGTCCAGTAAGTGTAGAATTGGAAATTGAAATGATTAAAAGATGTGTTGTGAGAAATAAACTGCCTCACCCAACTCTGAATATAAAGATTTCAAAGCACATTATCTATACATTGTTCATTAGAATCATCTACTCTCTTTCCGTAGCTCTTTTCACCGATTACAGCATGAACTGAAACAAAAACACCTAGGTTATATTAGTATCCATAAGTACGAACAAGAAGTCAGTTGCATTGAATTACCATATAGTTATCTATCGCCTTATTTTTAACCCTTAAAACCCAAATAGACAGGAGCCTGTTTCGTATGTAGAATCGTTTGTTCAAATGGTTTATTGTTAATTTAATTACATAGTTTGGACTGGATTTATTCAGGATATTTCCAGTTCGAATTAAATATATGATTGTATTAGTATTATTAAGTGCATACCTTGCACAATAGTCCAAAGCAATTAGATTACAAAGCTTGCGTAAGCAATAATGGAAATTAGGGTATAATTATCCGCCCTACAGTCTCTCAAAACTTATCATTTAGCCATTATTCAACTGGTTTTTTTTTGCATTAAACAATCGGCATATTTTTTTCGCTTATACTTGTTACCAAGACAAGAAAAGCTTCGAACAGATACGTACTGAATTAACAACTGTGCCAGGTAGCGCACTCTACATGTGGCGTCAGTGCTAACGCAACTAAAAACTTGCATTAAAATTTCCATACAAAGAATTTTAACTTATTTTCAGTAGGTTTGTCGTCAACAGTGTTTTATGTTTCACCAATTTTCTTGATTAATGGCATATAGGTTCGGATTTTCGATGAGAGATTGATTCACCAATAATTACAAAATTACAATTAGGATGAATATACTTGTATATATATGAAACATATAATTGTGTTCTGTGAATAAACTAATTATTACTATGAGAATACTCTACAATGGATTAACGGGTTAATTAATGTAATTTTGATAACCTACATACGTAATGTACAACCAGTTTCAATTAGGTGACATTAAAAAATTAAATAAAAATTAAAACAAAAGTTTAAATTTAAACTATTGCAAAACGAACTATCAACATGCTCATGTATAGAGGAGTGTGTGTGTGCCTGACAGTGGCTAGGCTTTATAATTTATCGATACATTTTTTGAAGGAATCTCCGTAAGCAGTGTCCAGGTATGTGACGAAATGCCGTTACAAATTTGGTCCATCCCAAACGTAGAATTTCATGTATTCGCTTCAGTGTTAAGCTTTGGATCAAATAATGTATGAAGTTTACAAACTTTGAGGCATTCTCTAGTGCAAAGCAGCTGAATCCCAAGGAGATCCCGTACAACAAAATGATGAAAATAGTGGCGACATTTCCATACATATTTGGTACTTTCAGATCTTTGTTCTTAAGAACGGGTTCAAATATTGTTACTTCTTCCAAGAACTGTGACCACCAATTCCAAATTCCAGAAACGGTAATTCCTTGTATCCTTCGTATAACGTTTGGATGAACCGAACCTTCTATATAAAACCCAAGTGACAGGTTACCGTAACTTTCACTACCCACATATATTCTATGCTTTGGATGAGCTTGAAACAATCTTCGAGCATATTGGTTAGCTAAATATTGCGGAATCATAATAGCCGACTTATCGCAGGACACCATATGTTTCCACAGTGCCTTTTCGTCCATGTTTACGATTTTCTCAGCCAAAAAATTTCTGCCGTCAATTGGACGACCACGAGCGGCGATTTCCGTGGACTCATTCCAATAGTCACGAAATGCTTGACTAGCTAATTGAGTACTATTTGAATGCAAATGCGTATGGTTTCTTACATATTCTGCAGGATTACTAAGTTCGTATGGATATTTAATCCACTTATTGGCGTCGTGCCAAATACTTACTTCTGAACTGCAAGTGAAGCGCGGAGGTTTAGTGTCAGTGCTCAACACAGTATGCTTATGCGGCAAGCCAAAATGAAACTTGTCTGTCCATTCGAAGATCTCTTCGGCAGACTTAAAGTAATCCGGTCCAATTGTAAAAGGATCCACTATAAGCCTCGACAAAATAACGAATTGATCATGGACTAGTTGACTGAGCTCTGTATAAGGTACCAAATCTTTTGGTGATATCAAATTGTACACATTATTGTTTTTGTATCCGTTGCTGAGCACAACACCGGCCAGCATGAAAGATATCATGGTAATTCGAAGGTATACTTTATTTGCAAAAGAGGATAAGAACGGATCTCCCTGTTCCAGTAGCACTTTAATGATCGGAAATAGGATCGGATCGATCAGAGTGTAGTGAAATTCGCCTATGTGTATACACCAATGCTGCTGAAACGATAAGAATGGACATCCAAACAGCGTAGTCATAAGAAACTGCCAATTCGCGTATGCCAAAGGAACTTTCACCACGAAATCCACCACAGCTTAAAAACGTCATGGCGGTTGCGGCTTGCTCATAGTAGAGACGAGAAATCTGACGACCGTATACTTGTTCTTGAAATGTAAACAGCGACAGTTCTACTTCAATTGGCCCATCGTAGGATCGGCCGTAATTGACGGGTTTGCCGTTTCTGCAATAATGATCCCAAAAAACCATGCTTACATTGGAGATCGCGGTTGAAATTAAGGATGCGATTCCAATTGAGAACCGTTTGAATGGATCGTAATTATGTGCAATTTCAACAAATCTCGATAGTTCCGAACGATGACCTGAAGTAAATTTACAGTTGTGTAAATGGTCCCAAAAGTTCAGAAAGCTCTCTTTCATTGCCAAGTAGAAGTACCACTGTGATTCCCGCTCAACTAGAGGGACGGTGATCAAGTTTCTTATATCAAAGTCATTTATTTCGATCAACCTGGCAGACATACTTGGAATCCCGGGATTCTTAAAATATGGTAATACTTGATGTAGTGAATAGAGGCATTTTTCAGTGTGATTTCGTATCGTCACAGAGACGATTACGCGGTGCTCTGTGCCCGGGCCGATTGTAGCTGGTTCAAATCGTCTTCGAGGTAGGAATGAAGCACTTTGAGATTTCATGAATCCAGCAAGATTTTCAACGTCAAGCGGCAACGATTCGTGGTGAACAAAAATGAATAATTTTGGAACAAGGGATTGCTCGGTATGTAAAAAATCTAGAAACTCCTTGTCAAGTTCAAAGTTGAAGGCATCCGGATATCTAACAGCTTGTAGAAATGGTGGTGGGAGTTGGATGGAAATTTGAACCTGGCAGTTCCACCGTTTTGTTTTGACAGCAAAGTCAAAAAAGAGTAGGGCTACACAGACATCTAGAATACGAGTTTGGAAATCAAACCATACACCTCCTAAATATCTGTGGGTTGGACATGGGAACGGGAACGAAGTGTTGGATGCCATGTTCAGCTTCTCTAAAGGAAATCCAAATGGTATCCAAAACGGAGTGTAACGTTCCACCTTGTACACGTAATCCAAAAGCCGGTGGTGTAGAACCACCAACTTTGGTCTTCGAATGACAGTAGTTGTACGTGTTGGGAACATGTCGAAGTTCTCAAAATTCTCTACGATCACATGGCAATGCATTTTCTCGAAGGAATTTAGGATATCAGAGATATCCATGGTCAAGTCACCGGGTGTACTTTTTGTCATGTATTGTGACCGCATCATGGACAGTGCTCCAATTTCTTTTTTGTTGTAATAATCGCGGTCATATTTCTCTGTGGGAACTGTCTCGAAAGGCAGTGCGGTCATATTTATTGACCATTTGTGCTTCCAACCTTGTCTCGCCGAGCAAACTGAAAAAAGAATGAAGTAGGTGATCCATAAAATTAAGAAACGCAAGACTTTTAGTGACAACTCCATTTTCCTTCTTGGAAGTGCTCGTAAGAGACCAGATTTTGCCTTGTGTTTTGTAATTAACTTCCCTGTGATGTTGCTATATACACGTTTCTTGCTTTCCTGCAGTTTCTCTTGATCCGTTATACTCCACAACTCCAAATGATGATGGTCGCGGACTTAATAGATCTGAAAATTTTATGTCACTAAGAAAGCTTCGTCCCTAAACTACGTCGCACTAACCCGTTTATCCTTTCTCACTTTTATCATGTGCATGTATATATACTACAAGGGACGAACGCTACGAGCAAGCTTAAAACATGTAATATCGTTTGCTTAGATCACTATATCGATTTTCATGGAACGGATGCAACCAAAATGGGATTTTAAATCAATACATATTATCCAAAAGAGTTGGGCTTTTACCAATCGATTACAGTTGTTGATTATGTGACGAAAATTGTTCTATTGAAATCACAATCTCTAAACGGGTGGAATTTTAGCATTACTCAAAATGACACTTCTGACATCATTCATTTACACTTTTTGGCTTGTAAATTTATTGGTAACGCGATAGTCTCATTGTCAAAGAATGCCGGAATACAACTCCACACCTTGATAAATGCAAACCCAACTAATACGGTTGCGAAATAAAATAGTTCGTGGTTGTCCTAATATAGACCGTAGTTTTTACTTGTAAGCTCATAAACGGATACGTGGGATTAACAAAGTTTCGTAATACATACCTGCAATCGTGCGCTAGCTATTGAGACGGTTTAGAATCTAGAATAAAAATTTTATCGAGTAGAAAAGATGATGAAGAACCAGAAATCCGTTTTAATCTGAACCCTAACTGAGCTAAACAATTACAATGGATCACATGAGGACGACTCGATTCATCTCCTTCACGCAGAAAATCTTGTTGACAGTGCTGACTTTGTGTTGGCGTCCGTGACCATCAATTGGTTTTGAAATTGTTTTTGTCACGTTTTCTGGATGAAGAAAAATATCAAGTAAACACTATATTAGCTACTCAATTGCACGAATGGAAAAGGTATCAATTGTAAAATTTCATGCGTTACTATGTAAAACCCCTTGTAAAGAATTCGTCGCGTATGCATGTACCTTCTGATTTAACACATTTCTCTATACACTAATACAATTGATTACGTTACATAAAAAATAAACAGTGACCAAGTTCTATGGATATATGTTGAATCGTAATTAGCAGATTAACTACTTACAAATCAAGGGAATAATTGTTATTCATAGTTTTAATATGGTCATCTTTGAAATTTCTCTAGATATGCTTATCATCAAGGGAGAAAAGAGGTTTTTACCAAAACGCAAGGTAAGATTTCGAACTACTGGATAGCAGAAAACTTTATATTCCCATGTTGGTTATCAACAAAAATGCTACAGCTTCCTGTTAATGTTTAGTTAAATATTTGATCAATGCCATACAAACTTAATTAAAACAAAGATCGTCGAAACCTAATATCTGAGAGCATTCACAATCTTGTCGGTCAGTGGACTTTACATTTGTGTTCATATTTCTATCCTTATGTCATATAAGGGGATATTTACATCGGTTCAAACTGAATTATTCGTAAGGCACAGTGTTTAAATATTTCTTATAGAACTTGACAGCAAGTCTTTCAATAAATTTGGAACAATTGACGTTGCAGAAGTATGATAATGATATGATATGAAATTCAAATATATAGGTAAGAATTTCTTGGGTACTGCTAACGTGCTAACTTCGAATGTGTAAGTGTAACGTCAACAAGCTGCTTATATACCCTATGAGCATTTGCGCAATATAAAGGTTCGCTACCAAAAACTGTGGAGTTAATTATAAAAACCGACGGCAATTTGGAAATTAACATTTACTTAAAAACTAGATTTTTGGCGAGATTTTTAGATATACTTAAAAACTTGCTAAAAACATTGACTTAGGACCAGGGGGTCCTCAATTACTGTCCGAAGCTTCTTCCTAGAAAATGAAATCGACTTCGGCAGATGCTGTGGAGTCATTACTTTTGCTCGCGTGCAAAGTAATATTCACGGCGCCAGGTTAATCAAAGTGGAAGATCATTCGATCAAATGTACTAATTTCATCATTTTCATCGTGTTCGTCGCGTCGCAAATCGAAGTACACATTATGAAAATTAATTCTGAATCGCACTGAGTTTCTAATATCTGTTCAATTATTCGCCAATTAAACTCACTGACTAAATTACAGGACCCAATGATTTAAAATAGAGGTTCAATGGTCAACACATTCCATAAAGGTGGTAAAACGGTGCCGCCTCTCCTGCTAATACCATTTAAGATATTTCAAAAAATCTTTTTTGCATCTAGATCAGAAATAAATTATCCATATAGGATTTTTCTGGGTTTTTACATTTCGGCCAAAAAATGACAGATTCTCACAATGCCCCTACCAAGCCCCAGCCGATGGACCCAAGTGACCACCACTGAATGGGGCATTGTGAGAATCTATCTTGATGGCAACAACGCAATAGAAAACATTATTCAGACATTTTGACCGCTTACAATTGCGTATAATCCGTAAGTTTTGTGGACCTGTTAAAATAAAACATTTCATTAGGCCAATTTGTAACATGTTGACTTCGTAGTTCATCAACAACATAACCTACGCAAAAAGTGATCGTATTAGGAGATACCAAATCCATTTAAGTTTAGCCGCTGAACGTATGACATAATTTGTAATTTTTCTCACAACTTACCATTAACTCAAGGTAAACACAACTTTAAAGCAGCATTCGATCATAATTGTGTCTTGAAAAGCAGTTTCAACGTGACGAAAATTATATCAATGAATATCGTCGCAGGTTTTAACTTTTGTCAACTCAACGGTGTTGGTCTACCAAATGCTTTTCGATCGTTCTAATGTCACCAAACATGTAAATGTATCGGCGGACCCAACCTTTCATTACTGGACATTCTACATGCCAACTGTTACATTCTGCACAAAAAGTCGGATAACTCGACATTTTGTCCTTTTTTATACGAACCTTTCGTAAGCGTTTCAATTGCTCGTTCAAGAACATCTAATGATTAAGCATTGTTAGCTGTTGAGTATTTGGCATAATGCAATATTATTTCTCGCAAAAATTAGCTTTAGACTAATTTAGGCAGGAATGCCTTAAATTTCCACTCCTAATTGATCCACTGTTTGCCATCAGGAATACTTCCACCTAGAATAAATCAAAGCAGTTCCTGCCGGTTCATGGATAGTGTTGGCGTCAGAGTTAATCAGCACACCCAATTAATGATGAGCAACAATAATTCAGGTTTTTTTGTGAATATGAAATCAAATCTATTCAATAGAATTTTCAGCAAAATCAATATTTAACTTATTCAAATTAAATGTAGTGTTATTTATGGTACTTCAGTTTACAAATACTTCAAAGTGCATTGGTTTGCGACCTATAACACTTTTGTCCGTACAGCCGATCTGCTGTTATTATAAGACACGACCCTTCTTTAATCAATTTCTTTCCCAACTTATGAATGAAAGCGGGATCGTTTGGACGCTTATTTCGCTGCTGACTTGCCTCTTGACTTAACACTGTTACCACGATACCGACAGCATTAAGCACAATGACAATGTTCGATAAATTTGTGCACGGCCCCACATTCCTTTGTTCTATATTATCTTTCACGACAAATCCAGGAACGTCTTCCACCTGCTCTAGAATAAAATAGCCGTTGCCAGCTCATGGATTCTTGTTGGTGTCAGTATTCATCAATATCGAATAGCAAATTTCATGGTTAGATTTAACTTTATTTATTTAAACCAAATATTGCATACTTTATAATCATTTGATTTACAAATCTTTCAAAGGTACATACGATATAACTGAAACTTGAAATCATTTCCACATTCAAGCATTACACATTACGGATACATTTCGAGGCTGCAGACTGGATTTCATAACAAATTGTACATTTTAGCTCCATCATAATCTGTTTAGACTCCATTATTGGTTACAATTGATGTGTCGATTTATTTGTAAGTAATACGAAGATATTCCTGGGAAATGACGGCAATTGAAGACTTCATTATATGCAAGCTGTACACAAATGGAGGAAGAAGAAATACGAGTTAGTTTTCACGTTGTTTAATGGTTACTTTATTGAGTGAAAATAGACTTGTGCTTATGTGGGCGTAAGCAGTATATCATTTCATGCTTATCAAGTGGCTTAATCTATTTGGTTATTGGATTACCGGTGATAGGTGACAGATTTATATATGCCAGCATGTGCAACTAATATTATACCACTGGCATTGAGATTTCCATGCTGCTAAACATCACTTAAAGGTAAGTTTTTGAACGAATGTTAACGAGTATTCAAATAAGCAATATGATATACTTTCAACGTTAAAGGCTTTGTGAGTTCCATTTTAAAGTCACCTTTCCTTTCTATAGTTGTTATATTGATTTTATTCAGAGCTTATTTATTTAATTAAATGATAAAGCAACAACAATGTACAAATAAAGGGCAATTATACATATTCAACAGGGTTACCAATATACCATATACTCAATCTCGCAGGTTCAAAAAGTTTGAAGCTTTTAAGCTGAACTGAATCTTAATATGATTGTAATGTTAGTTTCAAAATACATAGAAGAAAATTTAAATTCCCGGATAATATACAACATTCTAAATATTTCTTAGCATATATCTTCCAGAAATTAAGTTATATACCAGCAACTCCATTGTTCAGCATACATACAGTTGTAACGACTGTTCGGAAATCAAAATCTGAAGCGTCAACCGTGTTTTGTGACTAAAATAACCTAGAGGTTCGTCAGATATTTTTTTTCGAAAAGTTGTCCGAACGGGGTAAATTGCGAAAAACAGGTTTTTTCAGTGGGCACAGTTTTTCTCCAACAGTTTTCAACCGATTGAACTGAAAATTGGCATGGACACTCCCCTAATGATTCTTCAAGACGTTCAGAAGAGAAAATGCAAAAAATCATATTGATTGGCCGTGGCAGAGGTCAACCCCCTATATTCGCCAAAATTAAATTTTTGAAAGTGTCAATCGGCGTCTAACAACCTCTAAACTACTCATTATGAACGTACAAAGTGCAAAAGTCACATCTTTTTACTTGCAAACTTTTTTATCAACAATTTGTGATTTGAATATTTTGAGGTTTTTCAGCAGTTTATCTGAAAAATTGTACAGCTTTCGTTCCGCCGCCGCCGCCAACGTGTAGAAGACGAATATTCTTAATGCATTCATTATCTAATTGCATTAGCACTGATTGCAAAGAGTTACGTCGAGTAACTAGTTACGTACGTTTCAGCATCTGAAGATATTTAATTTAAGCGAATTGTCTTTTTACAACTCAAAATTACAACAAAATTGAACAATATGTCAGATTTTTCCACAAATAATTAATTTAATATATTTCATGCATTCTGGTCAATGTGGCTTGCTTAATACATAACCGAGTAATGTGGTAATGATTGGAATCTCATTGTCCCCCATAATATAATTAATTGAACTAACTAATCAGCATACAATAAGCTAATAAAATGTATGTTATGCGAAAAGTACATTTATCGCTGCTAAATTAGCTCGTGCTGGCATTTTCAACTTCGGGGAAGTAAAGGTTAAAGCTGCACACAATCACTTCACAACATAAACCAGCTGAGTGTTCCTATATTGTATACTCATAACAGTTCACATTAATAAAAGTACCAGTTTGGGTTCAAAACAAAAAATTGATTAATGCAGCAGTCCTGAGAAAATGATTACCTACTCACATTCATTGTATCAACCAGTTTTGGGGATGTGGAGCTACTGTCTAACTTATTTGAAAGAGAACCAATAAATAAATAGTTGTATACAAAGTCATGCAGCAAAAGCCTCAAAATATTTCAAATCACAAATTGTTGATAAAAAAGTTTGCAAGTAAAAAGATGTGACTTTTGCACTTTGTACGTTCATAATGAGTAGTTTAGAGGTTGTTAGACGCCGATTGGCACTTTCAAAAATTCAATTTTGGCGAATATAGGGGGTTGACCTCTTGACCTCTGCCACGGCCAATCAATATGATTTTTTGCATTTTCTCTTCTGAACGTCTTGAAGAATCATTAGGGGAGTGTCCATGCCAATTTTCTGTTCAATCGGTTGAAAACTGTTGGAGAAAAACTGTGCCCACTGAAAAAACCTGTTTTTCGCAATTTACCCCGTTCGGACAACTTTTCGAAAAAAAATATCTGACGAACCTCTAGGTTATTTTAGTCACAGAACACGGTTGACGCTTCAGATTTTGATTTCCGAACAGTCGTTACAACTGTATGTATGCTGAACAATGGAGTTGCTGATACAGTGTTTAGGTCAGAATGCACCAGTCTTCATTTCCACGACGCGGACGCCGCAAGGGTGTAGGTGGATTTGAAGTGGAAGTATCAAGGTTTTTACTTACGTTTGTGGGAATTCGTTGCCGTCTCGATTTGAGCAAAATGTCATGTTTTAGAGACGAACCTTCCCCCGTGTATGGCTTTACTTTTGCCGGCGTTGACTCTGATTTCCATAGTTTATCTGAACTTGCTTTAAACATCGCCAGGAGCACTAGAAAGTCTTTGAAACGCCCACTGTTTAACGCTTGGTCATAAATGCTTACTCCCTTGATGTCCTTAATTTCAATAGATAACTGTTTCCTTTCGTTCAATTGTCTCAATATTTCCTCAGGAACTTCAAAGTACATGACTGCATGATGAAGGGGTACTTTACCGCTCCGTGAGCGAATTGAGAATGCAGCTTCCATTCTGCGAGATAATAGAAATTGAGCAAATTTTGCATAGTCTTGTTGTTGTAGGTAGGATGGACAAATATGCAACACTGTCTCATTATCCTTATTAACCGCGGTAGCACTTGCACCTAATCTTACCAAGTGAATCAAGATATCAACATGAATTTCTGGTAAATGCAAAATTGTGTCCCTCTTGTGGTCCTCCAAGAAAAGCATGTGTTCGTTCCCATCTAGTATTGCAGATATTATTTGGATCCGCAGTTCAATTGTCTCGGGTGTTTCCCCCACGGTCTCCTGTACACAGAGCCGCAGTAAGTACATTTTCTGAATGTCAGTTAATATCCCATTTGAATCAAATTCGTTCCATCTTTTTGAAAACTGTGTACTATCTCCGCTCTTTACTAGAGCTTCTAGACTAACAAGTTCTAGAACCGAAGGATTTCCCGCTAGCGTTTCTGGGACTACCGATAGGCTTTCATGTCTATTTTCTCCTGTACGAAAATCGTACGTAATCACGTCGTCCTGTGATTTCGTGTTGTGGGCTGTATTTGTCTCAAATTGGTCCTTATCCTTAGAGTTTCCTGATAATTGCTCACAAACAAAATGTACTATTTCGTCAACTTTAATCAAACCATCTGTCATGATACTCTGTGGATAATACAGTTCCTTCTTCGTCACGCCATAAAAGGATGCCCATGCCAAAAGATTTACGCATCTAAACACCGCTATAGCATCCGGCTTTTGATCTTCCTTATTACCACCATAAAAGTCTGGTTTCATCCGTCTTATAAATTGTGCACATTCCTTTCTCGAACTGCCTTCCGCCGCCAAAACTTTTAACAGATAACGATTCCTGAACTCAAACATTTGCAGGTTCTTTAATTCTTGCGATAAATATTCTCGTATTCGCAGCAAGTAGGAGCGCAATCTGATTGAAAATATGATTTCATCATCCTTGGATATTGATTGTGTGGAAAGAAGTGATCGAGTTGCGTCCTTGAAAAATGTTTCAGAGAACAGAAAATTGCAGTATTGCAATACTCCTTTTGCTGTGGGCCGACTCCGTGCAGTTTGTTTCACCATTTGGTAAATAATTGGCATTACCATCCAATTTTCTTTGCTGAACTGCATCATCTGGAAACTAGATTTTCCGTCCAAAATATTCCCTTCCCGCCACAGTTTTGTTCCAAATGGGTGATGACCGCCAGAAAATACATAGTACATCAGAGTTGCGACCGAGAAAACATCTGTTGCCGTTGACTAAAAAATGTCAGAAGAATGTTAGTACAATCTTACATTACTTCATAAACTATCAATTGTCAATACACAAAAAACGATTACCCCTTTTACTTCAATCCTTCGTTTATCCATTTCCTGCCGCTCGCCATCCTCTATAACTTGCAAGATTTCTGGGGCCATCCATTCCGTGGCCCCTGAGCCCCACGAAGAGAATGCTACCGTGTTCCATCGTTCAGGAATCCCCGCGGATAGTCCAAAGTCTGCCAACTTAACCACTGCGGTTTCATTTTGAATACTAATTAAAACATTTGATGGTCTTAAATCGCCATGTATCACACCAATTGAATGTAAAAATGAAACGCCTTCAAGCATTTGGAGACTAATGTCAAGTGCTCTTGATTTCACGCACTCTTCCTTCAAACACTGATACAAGTTTCCGGTACAAAGTTCAATTCCTAACATTACACTACTGTCTGACAATGCACAAGCACTATACAACTTAACTATATTTCTATGGCCTTTTGAATTACTAATTTGAGTAAGGGCATTAAGTTCCTTATACAGACACTCTGTAGATTGTTTTCCACAGTGGAACAATTTCACTGCCACCGGATGGTCATTAAATTTGCCCTCAAAAATTTGGGTCCCATGAGAGCCTTCTGCAATTAGCTTGGTCTTATCATAACTTAGAGCCATTTTAGGTACTAACTAGGAAACATTGGACATCGGAATATTTTATGTGAAAGAATTGTAGATGTTGAGCAGCGTTGAGCTGGCGATGCTGACAGCATTAGCTTGAGTAATTTTATGCAGTAGTATTTTCCCGAGACTTCTGCTCTTACGCCATCCAGCTTTATTTGTGGTTTGTCGTCGATGATGTTTGGTCTCCTTCTAAATGCTGACCCAAATGGATGTTGACCGTCGGAGAATACGTAGAAAAAGAGACATCCAAGAGAAAATATATCAGTGACCCGACTCTGAAAGTTTGAAATGTTGAATATTGCCAATGAAATATTGTAAAGGGAATAAAACGCAGTATGATATTTTAACACAGTATTTTCCTGTACACTTCAGCCTTGTATATAGTGCATATCTTTGTAAATATTTTGGTGCATGGTAGCAAACAGCATTTTATAATGGGTATATGATTAGTTCTTACCACAGTTAGCGTAACTGCATTACAGTCCTCCTGTTGATCCACTATGCTCAGCAGCTCTGCGGGTAGCCAGTCGAACGTTTTGAAAGCACAGGAACTAACTTCACAGGATCCTGTGTCGGGGTTAATCCTACGAGCAGCACAAAAATTTGATATTTTTGCAAAAACGCCCCCGTTAGACCTATAGGCTATCAATATGTTGGTGGGACGAAGATTTAAATGCACGCTTCCATTGTCGTGTAAATGCTGTAAGCCTTTTGTCATTTGTTCAATTAGTCGCAGTTTAGCTTTAGAGAGTGTATACTGGAAGCCACCATTACTTTTCAGTTTATGTACACAACTCTCAAGATTTTCGTCACAAAGTTCAAACACGAAACTGATGAATTTGAAGTTTTCGGCCGCTTGTGCAATAAAGTATCGTACTATATTTTCATGATAGTCTAGACTTGTTAGCACGGAAACGTGGCTAATAATATCTTCTTTAGAAATACCGTTCCTCGTGAAATATTTTCTTTTAACTGTAACACTTCTGGTTCCAAATGTCCCTCTGTAAACTTGACATTTATTGTTAAGCCTATCTTTCTCGGCATACACCAAGCTCTCCAAGTGTGATAGGTCGCTGTCAATTCTTTTTAAAATTTGATAGGCTCCGCTCTGGTTAGTTGTTTTTAATGCATCTTTTACAGCAGAGTAGCTGTTGGATCTTGTAATAACTATTTCGAAAAATGCACAGGCCTTTTCGCTTTTCCCCTGTTTTGATTGAATGACTTCTCTGTCCACTCCACTTAGTATACCTTTTGAAAGAAGTTTACTGAGTAGTACACTGCTGCAACTTGTAACATCTATTAAATCTGGTAAATTGGCTAATATGTGTTCTCTTTGTCTTGGTTCCATCGTTTAGGAAAATCAATTGTAAGTTTGATGATGGGACGGATTTTGGATACGCATATTGAACAATAAAAAATAAATTTACTGGCAAATTTTTGTGCATGAAATTTTGACCAGTAATTTTTTATTGATGTGTGTCTACTACGTGTTTATAACTTTTGTAATACGGAATTAATGTTATAAGTAACCCGCATCAATTCGTTATCAGCATACGTTCCACAGAACACGCAGTTTATCACTTCTAAAAGTGCTGAATAATGGTACAATACTCAGAATCCAAACTGAACAAATGATAAGCTTATTTGTATGATGTACACGCCTGTTGATTTATATGTATGATGTACCGTGTGTTATAATTCATGAATACATTTTAACTGCTGGGATGTATCGCAATGCTGAAAAGTAAGTACGAGGGGTTTTCATAAAGTAATTATCAGATTTCCATTAGCTCGTCAGGAAATTGGAACAACGGCATCTTCAATACATCCATTAAAGCGCATTTCATGCCTTTTCATATGATTTTTTTACTTTACCTCCAATTAGTTAATCTGTGCGTGTTACCGAGGAAGGCAGAAGTGAATAAGCTTTTTCACATTTGTTTCAAACCAGATTAAACATATCTCTCGGAGAATAAAGTTTATTTTCCACTAATATTGCTAATTTGCTGTGACAAGTTTTATCAAGAAGACAATCACACATTAGGTAGGGACAGAACGATAGTTGGTGCATCGTTAGAGCCGGGTCAATGTGCTCCCGGTTGGGCAGTATTTGCAGATGGAAATGCAATGAGAAGAGCACCTTGCTGGTGTTTCAGAACATATTAGCCAAATGGACCCAATGACCCAGATCGCATTTTATTTTCTGCATCGCTACCCAACAATATGAAGCTACTTATGAACATATAATTGTGGAATGCTAACGCATATGTGGAAAATACATGCAGCCCTTATGGAATATTAGGCAGGAAATGACAGCATCACACGTTGAACTGTGTTGAAAGGGATCAGTGTCAAAGTCGGATAATTACTTTTTGATAGCGCCTCGTAATTACATAAATTTGCGTTCTATGTCCTATATCTCCAAAGCTGGGCCATCAATATTCAGTACCATGCATAAATGCAGTGGATGGAATGATTTTGCAAGTCTTCAAAACAAGACTGACCGTTTAAAATCATTGTGAATTTTTCACCTACAACGTATAGGAATTATAATATTGTATACAGTAGTCTAAAAGTCAGGCAATACCCCATATGCCTCATTGAGTCTCAATGAATTTAGAGATTATTGTAAAGAGTTATGCATACATTGCTTATCACATTGGCGCATGTACTACTACTTTTGCTTTGGGCGTTATCCATCCTTATGGTATATAAAGTAAACTGATAGTGAGTATGGCGATACATGACTATGTGATATTTCATGATTACCGTCCTCAGTCAAATATGAGCCAACTAACTTTGCAATGCACACACTCGCTATTGCGCAGTTGAATATATATTCATCTGCTATGAATGCGATACCATTGGGGATATGTGTTTCATTATAACCCACAGGAATTATATCCCCACGATTCTCCCACTTTATTCTTACCATTCAAATAAGTTGCCATTACTCACTGGTAATTCCGAAGTATTGAACAGATAACGTCAACAGTGGCTACTAATTGCAGATTAATCTTACTTGCAGCAAATGCCGCCCTTTACTCATGCATTGGAACTGCCTTAAAGGAATGTCTTAAAGGAACTTGGCATACCTGCTCCGGATAAAAATTTGAAGTTCAAGAAAGGGAAAGTGATTCAATTAATGCAGGACACAACAACCGCTGTGAAGCAGCTCTTTCGGGACTACCTTGGAGAAGATCCCCCAGAGGATAATTCGGTTTGTTCGTGCGCACATTGTACCGAATTGGTTGAAGCTGCTAAACTAAGACTGCCACAAACAACATTGAGAAAGGAACGGTACATAATGCTGACTGCTTTGCCGAAACATATAACCATAAAAATGATGCAGGATCAACTGGGGATCACCGACTATACTGCAAGATGTGTCTCAAAACTACGCAACCAAACAGGACCTTTCTCCTTTCCTGAATGGAAACTGTCCGCTCGTCCGTTACCCGACAATACGCAGAAACTTGTGTTGGATTTTTACTTGTCAGATGATAACAGCAGAGTATCACCAAATGCTCGAGACACCATTCTTATTACAAACGTTAATGGGCAGAAAGAACGCGTTCCAAAACGGCAAATGATAACCAACCTGAAAGATGCGTACAAGGAATTTAAAGTTAGTGTTCCAGAGCTGAAGATCGGAATAAGTAAATTTGCAGAGCTCCGACCAAAAAACTGCAAATGGCCAGGCCCAACAGGCGTTCACGTTAGCTGCACATGTTTCATCCATGAGAACTTTAAATTTATGTTGGATGGTTTGAAGAAAGCAAGTTTGGACCAGATGCTCCACGACCATGACGAACTCCAGTCTGCACTTTCAGTATTGGCTCTCCTTGATGATTATAAGGAACTGACTCGGTACTTAATTTGTTCTCCTCCGAGCGAGGATTGCTTCATGGGCTATTGTACGCTTTGTCCGAATGAACTGCAGTTGGAGGAAATACTAATTGTAAGATTTGCTGATGACTCCCTTATCACATACCACCAATGGGTGGGAAGCGACATTACAACTCGGATTGAAGAATTCAGTTCTTTTGTGGACACGTTCACAGAATCATTTTCAAAGTTTTTAACCCACGACTACATTTATATGCAACAAAAGGAGTTTATCAAGAACCTTAAAACCGGCCCATTAAATGGCGGAACATCATCAGTTTTAACAGTGGATTTTGGCGAAAATTACTCTTTCATTATTCAAAACTCTGTGCAAGGATTTCACTGGAACAATGCAATGGCAACAATCCATCCACTTGTATTTTACGCTGCCAGCAGTATTGAAGGGGAGCCCGTCTACAAGACATACTTTGTAATCAGCAATGACTTAACGCATGATGCAACAGCCTTTCACGTGTTCCGTGCTCGTGCCATTGAGAGAATTAAGATGGATTTTCCAAGAGTAAAGCATATTAATTATGCGTCGGACGGAGCAAGTAGTCAATACAAAAACTACAAGAATACCGGAAATCTTCTCTTTCATGAGGACGATTTTAATATGACCGCTACGTGGACATTCACAGCCACCAGTCACGGAAAGTCAACATGTGACGCATTGTCAGCAGTAGTCAAGCGCACCATTCGACTACGAAGCCTGAGCTCAAAGGATGTCATCAATTCACCGGAAAAGATGTATGAAGTATGCTTGAAGGAGTTATCATCAGATACCTTGGAATTTATTTATGTCACAAAAGAAGACGTCGACTATTGGCGAGACCGACTCAGTTCCAGATACTCTTCTCTTCTGAAGATTCCCGCAATACGACAGTGCCACTACTTTGCTGTCGGTGAACAGAAGACATTAATAACAAAACAGTACGCTTCATCTGAGAATTGGGAATCTCATCATATTATCAAAATGCATCGTGGGCAACATTTTGAAGCAATGGATTATGATGAAACCGCAGCAACAGTAAGCCCACAAGCGCCTGTTGTTGGGGAGTTCTATGCCATTAAGAATGGCAAATCATACCAGATAGGAAAGGTAGTTGAAGTGAACGCCGAAGAAAGCTTTTACAAAATGCAAGTGATGAAGAAAAGTGGAAGGGGAGGGATTGCATTACTCTGGCCGGATAAACCCAAATCACACAACTTATCACAAGACGATCTTCTGAGAAGAATCAACGTGCCCATCTACGACGAAGAAAAATGTAATTACAGATTGAGTCAAGAGGATTTGAGTGGAACTAAAGCACTTTTTTCAAGTCTGTAATAATTGTATGCACTGAGTTCTGAGAAAATAAAATATTTGATAGTTTGTAGCGTACCATAATAAATTTACAAGTTACAATTTGATTGTAGATGTATAATAACTTGATATATATAAGTATGCTATAGAAGTATGCGTATGCGAAGTAAGTCTGCGAGTGCCTTGGACCGTACTTTCAAAGAACACAACCTGGAGCAAAAAATTTATTTTCATTTACATTTTCAAATGCAAGGCAGAGAGTCATAACATCTTTGGTGGGATAGTATATATAAATAATATGTTAACAGGGGAAAGAACTGCAGTCTGGCCGCAACCAAATGATTTTGATAAGCGGAGTGAGTTGGAGAACTTGATAAAGTACAAGTCCGATCAATTTGCCAAAACATTGCAATCTACTCTGAAGATATTTTCTTAATAGTAATTATTTTACCAAATTTATGTCCTATAGACAGAAATTAATATGATATTTCCATTCAATATTTGGGTAAGGGGAACGCTTAAGCTGATATATATATATACCTAAAATGTTTTAGAGCTTAATTTCGGCAAATTTTTCTGGAGTGGTGTTGCTTTGTAGAATCTCAGGATTCAAAAATACTTAATCGAAAATCTCATAAAAATTCAGAACCATGTTAAATTTAGTGCCTATATTTCATTTTGTACGGCACCATTTGTACGGCACCGTTTTGTATATGACACCATAGTGTCATAAAAAGTACCCGGCACGACTATCTTAACCGCGTGGAATGGACTAAATATGCTATTTTGTGACTTTAGGTTTTGACCCCCGGCAACTTGACCCAAATTCGAAAAATCACACTTTTCTCCCCGGAACTCCAAGAAGCACCAGATAAGTAATGCTGGTGCAAAATTTCAGCGAGATTGGTCTAATACTGTTGAAATAAAGTGGTATCCACTGAAATATAGCGATTTCGCAATTTACCCCGTCATGTTAATTCTCCGATTGCCCCAAGGTGGTTTAGGATACGTACTTTGACACGGGGAGTTAGAAAATAGTATCCATTTTGTGATTTGAAAAAGTGGGTTCCTGGGCTTACATATAGGGCATGGAGCTCCTCAGCAGTATTCCAACATTCCTTTATTCACACACTGGATACACATGGAAACTGGAGGAAGTGGACAGTCGGCAGTGGAACAATTTGTAGGAAGATTCGACAGTGTTATGCAAGACGCCACTAGTTCAACGGCAGAGTTTACATTTCCATCATCATTTGGATCAGTTAACGCACAGTGGACAATGAATGTCGTTGTAATTGCGTGAATTGCGTGCACCCTAACATTTAAGAAAGTAGATACGAATTTCATGAAACTGAGAAAATTAGAAATAGTAAAAATATTTCAATATTTACACTCACCACAGATCTGTAACAACGTTGTCATCGTCGATTGCATTTCGAACTAGTAAGGTGTAACCTTTAATATATAACTACCGGAAGAATCGTGCATGCCAAGCTAACTAATTGCATACTTATTTGACCATTATGCTACGTCAAATAAATTCAAATTGCCCATATCCACCGATTTATGCAATAACATTTTTTACCCCTATACATTCGGGGGCCCCTCCCACCGCCAGGTCACCGATTTGACCCATGGTGCGTTGACAAAAAATGTTCGTCTTGAAGCCCTCTATCCATTCGTACAATAAAATTTTTTGACAATTTTGTCACCCCCACCACCCCAAAGACGTCGACCCCTCTCCTTCCGGTCAATGATGAGATAGGTGGCTGAAAATCAATAGGGAACGTGGCCATGGGCCGAGGTACCTCTATGCCAAATTTGAGTCAAATCGGTCAACGTAGAGGGAAGTTAGAGTGTTTACGGACAGACAGACAGACATACAGACAAACAGATCAATCGCTATAACTACCTTTCAAGCATTTCATGCTTCCGGTAGTTAATAACGGCAAATAGATCACCGTTCGCTGCATATGACTCGTTCTTCACACAATCCCTACACACGCTGTATTCTCTCCCTCGAAGCTTCAAATACCGCACACCAGTTATAGGTGATAGTCAACAGTCCTCGCAGTTTGAATTGTGGAGAGTCTCCCGAGAAGCCTCGAGATTTGCAGCAGCACCAGCAACAGTCGAACCATCCAGGGAAATGAGTTTCAGCAGCGATGGCTCAGGGTGTCGTACGTTAGCATTCTTTCCCTTCATTGGAACTAGTTTCACGGTAAGAAATAGTGTTCCATTCGTGTCCGTGTAATGCTGATGAAGTAGCTCTGTTGTAATTCGAAATGGAGAGTTTGGAAGCATTTTTTCTACTTGACCCACATCTATTGAAGAAATCCTCCAAGACAAGTCATCGGTCTAAAGTGAAAATGATTAATTGATTTGAGAGAATGTTTGGATAATAGTCGAGCAGCTGTGTTTTAAAAGATACCTCTGAGCTTTTGACGTAAAAATTGGCGTAATATTATTGTCCGTTTGGGTCGTTTGACAGCCGAATACACACATCCTAGATCCTTGTAAGTACAGTCGAACTTGAACGTATCCAAAAGAGTCTCTAAAGTGCGGTTCCGTACTTTTAATTTTTCAAAGGATGCTCGACATTGGGGACAGAGTTTCAAATTTACTGAACGAGGGTCACAAATTAGGTGGCCGTTTTGCCACAGGAATATTTTGGCCTCGGGGATCTCCGAACAGGTTGGACATTTTAACTCCTCTAGAATATCTTTAGAACCCACTTCAATAGAAACACAGGGCAAAAGGTTTATCGTACTGACGCTTGGTAAGTCTTACTGATAATGAAAGCCATTCAGTGTATCTGCACAAGTATTCAATTAGATTGAAACTCATAATGCTTATCAGTCGGTTGGCTTTATCTTATAATTAATTTGAATGGCATCTGATTACTCATGGACATTATCACATGATAATCAATGACAGTGACATTTGTGAACAACTAAACTTAGGAGTAACCAGTGGTTATGGTTACTAACCACAGTGCGGGTGCATGATGAATGCATATTTCATCCACTGATAATAAATTGAGTATCCAACTGAGGTTGGGTTCAACGTGGAGAGCAAACGATACAGTAAAATTGAATGACTTATGTCTCGACTCGATTATAATTATCAGTTTCTTTGTTTTCGTTGATATATTTATGAGGTGATGTCAATTTATTTATTCGTTTCAAAACGTTGAATAATGCTTACATTCAAATCATTTAGAAATACTTGAACATTGCAAAAATATGATTTCCAGAATCTCGAGACATACAACTTTTGCACATACTGTAATGACGCAACTCGCTGCACTCTAGGCAAGTATACACTGCTGGTTTCTTGCAGCCATTCTTCGCTTCACATTTCGGGTGTCTGGATTGCAATGGCATACCTATAAATAACAAACAAGTTGATGTTACCAAAACACGCAGCATAATCAGTAATTTCAATCAACAAAATTTTGTAGATCACCCATCAATGAGTTAGACCAGCTGATTAGCTTGGCATTCCTGCAATTTAAAAACAAGTAATATATGACTAAAATAAGGGAAAGTTCCATATGAAATGTATTTATTGTGGTTACTTAAACTGACCACAGGTTGGAAACTCGGTGGCCTTGCTGCACATTCCTGAACATAGCAAACCAACGGTTTGAATGGGAGCCTTTGAAAACGCAGGCTTTACAAAGGTTGTATTCTGAGTCATCTAAACTACGATATCGCACATTGGTTATTGGACAGATTCCACAATCTTGACATTTCATCCCGCCAAATGTGACTATCTCAGCAGAACTAGCAATTTGTTGGGGCTCTGGATTGTTCAGTATTGAATTTTGAAGAAGAGTCGGTTCTTTCTGTGGGCTGGATGTTTCCTTTCGAGACCGTATCAGGTGATTAATTTTAACATTGACCAAAAGATGTCCTTCCTTGTTAGTGTAATGATTCAAGAGGTGTTGGTTAGGAATCCGAAAAGGGCAATTTGGTAGCACTGTATCAATTTGAGAAACGTCTAACACATTGGTTTTCCAGTATAGCTCGGGTACCTACAATATAGAAGTAGTGCCAAAAAATAAAAGCTAAAATGCACGTATTTGTTTTTATCTGAAAAGTATAAACCTCGTACTTACTTTATCCGACTGATTTTCGATAGTAAATTCGACTTGATACTTCAAAGCGTCTGACGGTTCATTGGAGATACAAACGCATATCCATGACGAACTGTTATCTTGCACACACACCGTGCTTAAAATAACAAGCCTTGGGGAAGTTCTAAACAGAACGTCACTTCCGGCACTTTCTACCTGATGTGGACCCCAGTCGTCCACCACTATTGGTGTCCACATGTTGCTTGTATCCTTTTTCTCAAGTTTCTGGGCAATAGCTTTATCGAAATTTTGTAACACAAGTGGAAATCGCCTTTCATTTCGAAAAGCAAAGCTATGCATTTCGATAAAATGTTTCATAGCAACAGGAAGGTTTTTCAGGTTTGCTGAAAATGTACATTGAAGGCCAATGATCCTGCAAAAGTTGAACCGTTTTCCGCTAAATTAAAAATTAAACAATTATTTTATATATTTTAATCATCTTATTAAATGGATTCGGAATAGACAGATTGCAAATACTTGTAGCCGCAAGTTGACAAGTGGAATTGGATTTCTCTCCTTCCAAACTTTTCCTCGCAGCCTTGATCCTTATGCGCACAGTCCAACTTCAACGTGTCCAGTAAAATCTCTAGCGCACGATTCCTGACCTTTACAGTTTCCAAGGATACCCGACATTGCGGACATAGTTTAATGCCCGTTGAACAGGCATCGCAGATGGTGTGTCCATTTTGACAGAGAAATATTTGACTCTCCGGAATTTCTAAGCAGACTGGACATTTTAAATCGTCTGTTACAACTATCTCCATTTTGTTTTTAAATGTTGTAGACAACGGAATTGTTCCAGAGAAAGAAATACTGGCAATGTTGTATGTCTCGCTGTCTATCATTGACTGATTGACTTTTGGTCTAATCTATACCTAATAGTTTATAACATTATCGGAGCACGAACACGTTATCAGTTGAGTATTGAGATTCTTACTGTTCAGTAATGATAAGGGAATATCATGTCCACAGACTATGTAGAGCTGTGTGATGCGCTATGCACTAGCATAGCCATCATGGACAATTCCTTATTTGGGTTAGATGAAAATTGGGTTAAAAAACGTAAATCTTCGCCTTCAGTTTATCTATTTTTACGTGAATCTATCTAGTTATTACATGCATGGAAAAATTACGTCAAATCTAGCGTCACATGCGACATTATATTAATACATTCTTACTGCAGTTCTTTTTGGTCAATGACATTGGACAGAATTTTGTTTAACCTACTTACTTAACCACAAGATCCTGGGCTAAACTAATATTATATTAATATATAATGCTTTTCAAAATAATTTATTTTGATTACTCAATTTCCTCATACGTGTTAATAAGGAAACCGCACTCATGCGCTTGCGGGTGTCATTGTATTCAATATTTATTCTTGCGTCCATAATGACATCAATCAATATCAATTTCACCCTTAATGTATGAAATTGGTGTCATGCCTTGTGTAAAAAGCTTCACTGACGAAAATAAAAATAGTTGTATCGTTGGGCATCTAAACGAATCTGATTCTTTCTGGTCTTCTCAGCTCAACCTGAATAGCCTCTATGGCCTTGGCTTGGTAATCGGTTAGAGGATGCTGCGGTATTGACAATCGTTCTGTTTTATTCCAAGAATATTATGCATTTGAACCTACGCAATACATAATTATTCAGTGTACATAATCATCATCATAATGACGTTTACACGTACATACTAAAAATATTAAATTACATTACGTGCATTCCCTCCAAAGAAATTAGCTGAAATGTAACAATAAGGCGGCCAAAATGAAATGAAATAAGAGCATGGAATATACTGTAATTAAAATTTGGCCTGAATGGACAGATGTCGGAATGTGACTTTATATTTTTCATAACTACTTTCTCTTTGCAGCCAAGACCTTTGCTGATACACGCAAACCTAAAGGTATCGAGTAACTGTCGCATGTTGGATAGACGTTTCGACAAAGGAATATTTTGTTTCCGGAATCTCGAAGCAAATTGGACATTTTAGCTCCTCAAGAGTATCTTTGGAATGCATTTCTGGTGATAAATTGCAGCTTATAGGTAACCAACTGACAGACTGGTGAATGGTTTGAATTTATTACTGTTATGACTACGAAGCTTGCATACAATGAAAATAGTACTTGTGTGAGCTTATCTAATTAATCATTTAATGCTCATCTCTGATGAGTCATCAGGGAGTGATAATACATTGGCGTGATGATTTGTTTCTTTCAACACGAGTACGTGGTATGTTTGTATATTATCACTGGCATTTCATGATGTATCACTGGCATTTCATACTTTAACGTCTTCTCCTGTATTTTGCATAGTTTTATCATGGATTACATGGACGTATGGATTTTCTAGTGTAAGGAGAAAGGAATATAGGTCGTATTCAAGTACTCTCAACGCTAAAGGTCCTACACGTGCAGTTTCAACCGGAATGTCACCGTTTGTGTTCTTCTACTTAGTAGATACTTAGTATATAACTACTTTTCAATGGCCATTCAGCATTTGGATTTAGCTTTGTAACTTACCTGGCGGATGATATCATTTGAAACTTTTTATTGTCACCTAGATGATTGGTTAGCAAACATTTTTCTACCATTTGAAGGATTTGTGCATAAATATATTGGACGTGAGGACGATATTATTGTTCGAATGGCAACCGTTTACCTCATATGCCCTCTGATAAACCATTGAACATTAAGTTGTTAAACATGTCTGGAAACATAAAACCGCTGGTTACATTAACGTAGGTACATTCCATTTCTTTGCAGAAATATCTACAGATACAAGTATGTGATATACATTTTAAAGATCAAGAATGATTTGCAGAGCTCACAGGGACGGGACCCAATGCGTCATAAAAATCACGGGCCTTACACAGATTCAACAAGAGGACCTGCAGGCGAGATTCTTCTCCTTGGTGAAACTCGGACGTGTGAGTCCTACGCAGGCCATTGCACAAATGGAGGTAGGCAAGGAGGACACGGAATTGGCTCGCTTCGCGACCCCATTTCTGAACTCTCTTTCGGGGATGTGGTATCGAGTTGTGGCGTCTCATTCAGTTGGAAGCTCCACTTCCGTGTGGACCCTCCAATAAGAAGAAAAATGGCGAAATGAGTTCATTGGGAAAATTTAACTATATAATATAATTTTTGCAGAATAAACAACATTTAAGTTACATACTACAGTAACCAATAAACGCGTCGTCTTTTGTAACTGGATATACTTAATCTATGGACAGCGTGGTCCAACACAGGGTAGTCTTGAAAATAATAGAATTGGGGACTAATGACAGTTTTAATTAAAGGGCATTTAGTGACATATTTCTCCAAGATAATTGTAATTTTAATTACTTTAAACCAAATTGATTAAGTAATTGATGGCATTTGTAGTTGACTTAATTATGTATGGAGTAATTTAACCGAAACCGACCCTTTCTTGTCGAACTCGTGTAAAATTGGAAACTTTCCATCACAAGTCTCACAGTGCCCCAATGATAAAATAATATTCCAGTGCAATTTCAATTAACTCTTTTGCGAAGCATAATTATTTTATTTATAAAAACTAATTGATACTTTACTTTATAAAAACTTCTACTTTACTAATTACTCGTTATAAAATTATATTTATTTGCTCATATCTCATCTTGTTTGCCGTTCCGCTCATGAAGTGACCTTTAATTAAATCATAAAAAGCGGCATGACTGATATGAATTGTGTCAGCCTGCCCCACTTGTAAATCGGTGGAAAAAAATCTGTCGCATTCGACACTGGTCATGTTTCAAGTTCGGTTGGCGCGAATGGCTCGACACGCAGCCAGTTTTCTCAACAGCTGTTTGTTTTGATTCTTTTGGATGAACTTTGTTGTGGACTGTGTTGCGTTGGTGTCAAGTGCTAGTGCTACATGCAGTTAATTTCATTTGTTACGCTAGTTAATGTGCTAAACATTTTAAAAATCCTACCAAATACAATTTTAATCAGATTTAATTAGTTTGTTGTATCTATCTGACAGGTGACTTAAGGGACCTTACGTTAATAGGCAGTAGTATACTCGGTTGACCAGACTCTGTCCAGGTAGGTAAGTTTAATTTATTTTCTGTGATTAAATTATTTTTTAGTGCGTCATTGATCATTCACCGGTTATTTCAATATTATAAAACTGCGTTCATGTTTAATTAATTTGATTTCTGATTAAAGAACTTGGTTTGAAGCGAAACCTGCGCAAGGACCCTTTGCTTAAAAATGAATCCACTGCGAGTTGGAGGAGGTGGGAATTCTAGGACGGAAGCTCGGGATCCACTCCAGATATTGCCGGAGGAGGTGAGATGACCATACTGTTTTCAATTTAATTTAAATGAGTAAAGTCAAAAGTTAATTATCATCCACAATCAAATAAACTGCATGCTGAACCCACTCTCTTGTCTTGTCCCTAATTTTACAGATGTGGTGCGAGATCTTGGAGTACTTGAAGGAGGACCCCAGGGATATCCTCAATCTTGCCGAGACCAGCGGTCAGTTACGTGACATGGTCCGGAGGAAAGTCGACATTCCTGCGTGTCAACTGGAGGAAGTATCCCATTGATGCTCAAGCTGCTGCCCGAAACCAGCGTTCTCAACTGTCGTGCTGTCTGCAAGCGAGTTCGGAAATCTGTGGACAAGGTCATTGGGCACTTGGACCTCATCGGCGCTCATACGAATTTGAATCTATTCCCGAGACTGGTTCCTCCGCACCAGGAGCCCTGGATGTTCGAGATAAGCCACTTTATCATGCTCAGCTTTCTTTCCAAGCCAGTTATTGATTCCGTGGAAACCATTGGAGAGCTCCGGAGGAGGATTGAGGAGAAGGCCATCAGCACAGTGGTCACCAAGAGCTTGTCATTCAGATTCACCTGGAACGACGCCAATCCGCCATCACTGGTTCCACCCGACTTCCTGGACCGGGTACTAGAACTACTCAACTTGGACATGTTACGGGAGAACGTACTTACCCTCTATCTGCTCGGGCATCGGACTGTTTACAGCGTTGGGGCTCTCAAATTGACATATGACCTGATTCGAAAATGCGTGGCCGCCATGCCGAATCTACGTCGCCTCTGCTGCGCCAACCTTCCTCTCGTTTGGGATGCCGAGGAGGAGGACGACCACGCAGCCTCCACTTTCCAGCGGTACATTGAAAGTGGCCGTCCACTTCCGGTTGCTCCTCTTGCAAGTTTCAATGTTTGGCCGCCCCATCACTTGCCCGCGCCGTTGTTTCAGGAAATCGCTCGTCGCTACTGCGGAACCCTGAGGGAACTCAACGTCTACCTGGCGGACGGTGACATTGACGACCTTGCATGGGAGGAGGATTATCATTTTCAGTCTCTGGTCAAATTGGAGCTTCATGGCGTGTCTTGGAGCTGGAATCCCATTCTGCCCAGAATGCACGCACCGCAATTAGTGGAGCTCAAGTGGGAGGTTTCCGGTCCTGCCGTCCCATTTCCGGTTGCCCTGGTCTTTCGAACCGTTCCCCAGTTTCCTTCACTGACTGACCTGACGTTGATTGTAGAGTCAGATGACGTTGTGGATAATTTGGAAGAAGCGTTGGCGCAGTTTCAGGAGCAGCGTCATCCCGGGGTGAAGTATTTGCAGTTGAGGGGTCACTGGTGCAACATTCCGCTTCGGTTTTTCGCCGGATTCTTCCCCAATCTCGAGATCATCTACGTGGACCTTGGGAACTATCGGGACATCTTCGAGGACGGGGAAAATGCTGACCCCGATTTGATTTTGTGTCGCCATAATCAGATGGAGCAGTCTCGACTGTGGGACCAGCTCCCGAGACTGTACAAGTTCGTCTGTGGCGATATCCTTCGGACACGAGTTGACGCGGTCGCGTTCCAAAATCGCCGTGCTTAAGGTCATCAGTTTGGGATTCACTAGATAGTAACGCAATTTTAATGGACAATTTGACAAATCTGAAATAATCTAATCAGTTTTTATGATCAATTTTTCGTGTTTTCTTTTTACATATTGACAGGTTTATCTGGGGAATGGGAGTTCCTGCCACATGTTGCCTTTTCAACTACTATTTCGTTTTTCTTATTGATTATTTTATTGGCCCAATTCTCAGTTAAATCAAAATGTAATTGGTGTAATTAATTAGTCAGTTTTTGTTACTGTCGTTCACGGTTTGTCGTGAGACAAAAATTTTAGAATTTTAATGCGTTTAAAAAATCTGTAGGTATGGATATTTTTAATTAGTCAGAAATAAAAACTACACATTAAGTCAGAACATTTACAACAGCACATTTCAGAATAATTTATTATTTTCACTGACTATTTTTAAATCATTTACCCTTGAGCGTAAGCACTTTTTCAAGATTTCCAGCAGGCTTGTTTCCAGTCCCCGTTCCCATCGTTCTGTACACTTTCAGAAACCTTTTCAGCTCAACTCCACTCTCTTTCATCTGCGTCAGCACTTGATGAATGTTTTTGGAAATGGAAAACTTCCAGCTTGGAACAAAGGGATGCGTCATGTACAAACTTCCGAATACCTTTCCGGTACCCTTCCCCTCAGACGCACTGAAATCCTTGGGGGCCAAGTATTTGCTCTGCAACTTAGTAAGTTCCTTGGGTGTCAATTTTGTGACGCCCTCATGGTTGCCTTTGGATACCGTTGTACCCTTTTCAATCATTTCAATAAAAAATAATTTGTGGGCGTTCAATACTTCACCGTCCCGCGTGTTGAGAATCCAATTTCCCGGTTCCGCCAGCTTTCCACAAAACTCGAGAAATTCCTGGAACAAGGTCAGCACCCTCAAAATGAACTCATCAGTTGACTCATTAGCACCATCAGCTCTCCCATTTTGGCGACGCCACCTCCGAAGATAATCCTGGTCTGCCTGAAAACCAATGTCAAATCCCGTAAAACGCTCCTTCAAAGTGTCATGAGGTCCAGCCTGAATCCAGCGCGGGGTTGGGACAATTTTGCGATTACACAAAAAAGTCATCACGAGCCACAAAAGGGTATTTGGCTCGGGTAGATTAAGATGATTAGTTTTCGGATTTGAAGCCATTTCGCCAAAATAAGCTTCATTGACTTTTGACCAGTAGCACGCCAGACTCATTATCGAGTGGCAACGGGAATCGAACTGACATAAATAGTCCAGCAGGCGACACATTTGAAGCTCGACCAGGTAAGGAATGGTGTTCATTAACCGGAAGCAGGGCCCTTTTTTGTGCTTTAAACTCCAGCCATTCTTATCGTTACGGTTATCTGGTCCTTTGAGGACGGCGAATAGGCTTCCAGATCGGTTCAAGGCTTTGGTTACTTCGGAATCCTTAATAGGTGCAAAGGTGTGAATATTATGAGGATCTGTCGCTACTCTGAAGGTGAATATCATCAGGTCGTCGGTTTTGTCAGGAAGGGTGGGATTTCGGAGCCTCAGGAACCCATTTCGAATCATGACGACCTCGGCCGAGGGCACTGTCTTGCGAATTTGACTATATAGCTCTGAAATTGTTTGCATGGTTGTCTTGTGCTTCGAGTGTGGAAGGAAGACGGATTTGCGGACACGCCAAAACTGGTACTGGAGGGACGTCTTGGTGGTGGCCTTGTTGAGGGAACTTGGTACTCTGTCATACGTGAGTTGTTTGTGTTGATTCAGCTTGTTTCCGGTGAAATAGGTCCACTTGATTTTCACTGGAGGTGAAGTTGGCGAAAATTCCGCTGCTGTTCTGGAGTCATCTTCGGAGTCCCCCGCTTCATTTGCGATTACAGATGCCTCTAGTTGCTGTTGCCGTGTCAGCTCGTCCAGAACAGATTTTGAGTCCTCGTCGTCGTCCTCATCTCCATCTTCCTCCATAACTTTTGGCTGCTTATTGGGAACACTGCCGGTTTCCTCTACTGACCCCAGTTCAGTTTCCAACCCTCGTTTTCTCGTGGTGGTTTTGGAACTTGATCCCGCATCCTGTCCTTGTTCCTCCGGTAGCATGGCCTTCCCTACATTTTAATTATTAAATAAGTTATCATTCATAATTAAAGTCAGATTACAGACAAGGAATGAAAAAATCAATTGTAATCTTTTGTTAAATTACTCACATTCCAAATCCAAGAGGTCCATGGCCCATTTCGCCTGAATTCGCTCGCCGTCAATGAAAAGGTCATATGAGCTGCAGAGAGAGCCAACAACTTCCATTGCTTTTTTCCTTCAAATTAAAAAAATTAACACTTAAGTTAGCACACAATATTTAAAATAATTGATAATTAACAGCAGCTGTGATTAAATAATTATGCACATCTTACCTGCTTTCAAATTGCGCCAGTCCAATGAATGGCCGGTCATCCCACCACAAAAAGTCAGTCACAAATCTGGCCGGATTGTTCGAAAGCGCTTTGATAACCCTGTCAGCACCTCCAAAACTCCCGTTATCTCCTCCCGCAGACAATGGAAAGCTTGAAAAGACCACAAAACAGCATTCCTTCACTTCCGAGTTCCCCCAAAACTGGAGACACTCCTTTCTCCCCAACAACTGATGAGTTTCACTGCTCAAGTGCTGGGACCACTCATCTTTCGAAAAATATTCACCTTTACACACTGAACAGCTTAACAAGTACGCTGACGGCATTCTGGTGCAAGTGGACGATAACTAAAAACTATTTTTTACAAACTAATATAGTTTAAATTTGCACTTGATATTGAGAGCATTTAGCTTTAGTGTAAAGACATTTGTGCTGTTGACTTGTTTGTTGTGTGCATTCACTCACAGGCTAGTAAGCTGTGAGCATGTGTTTTTGTTTGTTAAAAGCAGATGTGCTCAATGAATTCGCGGACGGATTTGTCGAGTGTGTACGGGGTGACTTCAACAGGTGGAAAGTCTTTGTTCACGCAGAAGCTGTATCTGCATTCATGACTGTTTTCTGCATGATAAAATTTTCATGCATTAATTTTTAGTCTTTGAATAATTTCAGTTGTATGTTCGTTCGTACAAACAACGTAATTTGCCTTTTGAGATTTGCGCTCATAAAAACGTGAACAAGGGAAATGGCCATTAATATGGATGTAATAAGAAATATTACTTCAGAATTGCCACATTTTTGCACAAAGTAAAAATCTCGAAAATTATTTAACAGCCAGCCGTAAGCTTCTACTATTGAGCTCCAAACATATCTACATTAATCTAATAAGCTTTTTGACAGAGTTTATGTGGTGTCGGCGTGAATGTTATCAGTTATTAGAAACGCATATCATGCACAATGATATTGTGACTTATACGAGAGCAAATGACAATTAGACAAGATATGAATTGATTGTGTTAGAAAATAACGAAATTGATTGGACATTTCTGTAAAGTGGACATGTTCTCACTGCCGAGATTTTGCAAAAAAATAAAGGCCCACAATGTTTATGTACACCGATTGTGCACGTTTTCTTTATACTTCGAAATAAAACATTTCTTAACACCATTTTCAATGGGACTTGGAAGACGTTATCTGATCATTACTTTCACCGATTACGGTGTTTACCGACTCCTGGTGGCGTCGAAGATAGGGTTACAATCCACGAAAACAATTCTTACCCATTTTGTTTCTAATAATTCAAAGCCATACAGTAAGCTATCATGTTTTTATATTAACTTATTGCGATTGAATTACATATGTAGATTCGAATTTCCTGTGGAACTAGATTGCAATATCACTCCAAAGATTCCAAGCATACCAATTGACCTTCCTCCCACAAAAAATACCTTATATTGAAGTTTTTGGAAAAAACAAATTGATGTTTTCAGTTTTCATTATTATCTTAATCTATTTAAATAGCTCAAAAAGAGCATGGCTCTGAAGAAGCTAAGGTAGAGTGATTCTTTTAAATAAAATCGGATAAATAAATATTTATTTTTACAACGAAAAAGTAATGTTTTTAATAAACTAAAACGATAGAGCTAGTAACGGAGTTTAACCGCTAAAAAATTAAGTTAGCAGCTTATTTTTGCAACAGCCTTTCGATTTAAACAGAGAAAGTCTCTAATTACCATTAACAATGGTATATCGCTAATTTTGATTTTGTTTAGAAACAATGTTCATATAGATTAGTGTTTTGAATGCTTGCCAAGAACACAAAGATTTGACACAACTTGTGATAAGTCGTCGTACAAAATTCAGACACCAATGATATAAAACACATAATCATAAAACTGGCAGCATCTTCTAACTTTGAACACTTTATTGCCTGATACACAACACCAGGCGGCACACAAATCTTCCACATCTATTGTTTTTTAATTGATCCCAATGCAGTATATTTCTTTCATGACATCTTGAAACTACAATTGCAAAAAAACCTGTACATTGTGTTTCAGGATAATTTTAAATATTATGAAATAGGTGGTGGTGAGATATAATAAATTGTAATGAGATGCGATTGTAAAATTAGATACTCTTCTAAAATGTCTTCGTCTGCTCAGACATTTTAACCCTTTCAAAACAGGTCCGATATCACACTTTCTACCAACATCGCAAGCAGATCCAATCATACATAGGCCGCGGAGCCGGGGGGATGGGGGCATCATTGAACTGAACTCAAGGACTGACATGCATGCCAAATTTCAGCGAAATCAGTTTGATTTATGTAGAAATAAAGTGGTTCCATAGGATTGCTATCATAATACCCCTTATCTCATTTTACCCCATTATACCAAACTTGAAACACTGGGTTCTTAGCTACATTTACTCAGTTTTTGATTTAGATTCAGGAAATATTACTTTTTTCTCGTTTTGAAACATTTGTTTCTGTGCTTTACACATATTGCAAAGAGTTGCTGCATTGGAATATACTTTGAATTACATTTTGCTTTTACACAAACTAATTCTAGTTCAATTTCCTTGTAATGTAATACTGTCGCCGGAATTGAATTCATAATTAAATGTAAATTGGATTTTTCTGTTCCTTACTTACATTTCTAATGTTTCGTGCTATTTAATATCAACAGATATCATCAGGACTTATTTTTTACGTCAATAATTGTTTAGTTGTTGAGGCAAATTAACATGTATCTAATTCGCCATTTGGTAAAACCGACAAATTTAATACCGCTTTTCCCGAACCGGTGGCTTCTTACTTTGGTGATTACACATTCAAGAAGCAAATCACAAAATAAATATTAGTTTTAGTGATTGATATGATTAATTTGCATGGAGCTGAAAACACTCAAAATCCAATAGATACATCGCTCATTTTGCCGGAATTCGCTCGACATAAAGGTCAGCTCATTGGGTTCAGAATAACCTATTGAACAAGAGTACCTTTGTTAGCCCTATGTTGTTTGTTGTGACGTCCGTGTGCGTCAGTTGCCCATCAACCAAATTGCAGCTTAATATAACTTCAGATATTAAAAGTTGCAATGTGCAATTTAGCGGTGATACGAGAAAAACGTGCGCCAGCAAAATACCAATTGTTATTGTCCCTTTAGCAATAACAGATCAAACTACTGCATGAGTAATTACAGAATACGTTGCATTAACAAATATGGGTTAAGCAGACGAACGTGACAAACTACAGAAATAATCATAATATTTAAATTACCGCTACATCCGCGTTTTCATATTCGTGAGCGTTTCAATATGGTAGTCATGTTGACTCAGTCATAGTACAGTCATCTGTATTAAATAAAAATTTGACGATTACATAAAAGCAGATTAACATGAAACTTGAATAAATCATTGTCTTTGAGATTAAAAGAATAGAACATATGAACTACTAGCACTATGGAGCTATTACGTTTACGTGCCAACGGAATTTTTAGTTAGTAAATTAGAACAATCCGTTTTGATAATTATCTCATTTGACAACATTCTCCATTTTCGTCGTTAAATCGCATGCCAACAAAGAAGAGAATACAACGTCCTCTTTTCATGTATTGAACTTCGTCGACACGATGTTCTTGCAAAGTGACGTCGATGCAGATCAATTTTGCAGTAAATTTTCTTGGAAGCAAACGTTACATCAAATGCACCCAATTTCAGACTCCAGACTCCCAATTTCAGTGGAACTTGGGTTGACGTTATCTATCAACTAATGAAAAATCGATTAGAGCCTCCGTGACACCTGCCGACGTCGAGAATGTGCCTACCATAAAATTATACGAATTTGTTGTCACTTAGATATATAATTTTCGCCTGCGGGCAGCCAAAAGGAGAGATCGGAGATATTGAAAATACTCTGAACATTTTTATTGTCATCGATTAACAACATAAGATGCCTTTGCTTGTTGTTAGTACAATTGTTAATCTGTCAATGACCAAAAGTGGACCAATAAGCTTAATCTAAAAATATAGTCAACTATAGGGATATTTGCTAAAGCAGTTTAAGGATACAAATAAGAACCGTAAAATCGACCAAAATTGATATTCCAAGAATCAATGAGCATCTACAGTTTTTGATAATGAACAAACAGGTAGCACAACTTGCAATTAATTGTTTGGAAAACTCATACCATCGATGCATCCAAGGATAAATATTTGCGTAAATACATGATATTCAAATAAATCAGATATTTTTTCACTAGTAAACGTCTTGAAGCGATTGTTGGACGTGGTGTTTCTAAATTAATCCGATGAGTTTGTTCATATTAATGGTATCTTGATGCAACAATTGTTAAAATGTCTCCCTGAGTGTTGCTTGACAGTGGCATTAACTGGATATTGGTACGAGAACGTAAATTTGCACAGAAATTAGATTACATGTTCTACGAGTAATTTAACTTTAATAGTTATTGATGAATATTCTCTTTCAGGAAGTATTAATGAATGAGGTTTGTAAAATATCGTATCTTTGTAGCAAATTCTTGCATTTTTCTTGTCGGGCACACACTTATATTCTAATATTAAAAAATATTTTTGGTTAAAAAATAAATATGATAATATGACCTTAATTCCTCTCAACCGAAGAAAAGATCAGCATGATAATATATACTAACTTAAGTGGTTTCATTAGTTATGCTCCTACTATATTTGGTAATTTTGTGAGGGCATTTACTAGTAGTAATTTTTATTAAAATATACATGTAATAATTTGTTTGCATCATCAGCACGGAACACATGCAAAGCAGAACTCAAGTATGCAAAATTACCTTTTGGAAACAATAATGGAAATGCGCTTGGAGAATTTAAGTGCGGTAGCGTAACTAGTCGAATTTAAATCGCCTCGCGGAAATTGTATTAATGCGATTATTATACTAATTGCTTACAATCAAATAATCATGAACTATATACGTCACTTGGTGTCAAACGGCTTTTGATTTGGCAATTTTGTTCCTGTCTAATTGTGAGAACTGAATTCCAATCAAATTAAGTTGCACCAGTCCGTATTGGCTTCATGATATTCCAAGAAACCGGGATTGCCGACGTTTTAATATTCATTGTTAGCAGCCAACATGTCCCAAACTATTTCAATGAATAAAATTATATTAGACTTATTAGAATTATATAAAACTATTATATTAGTTTCAAAAAGCACAAATGTAAACGTTGTAATTACTACTATGGCATTTCAATTGCTCTGCTAATACTTTTGCTAAGTTTGAGGTAAAGACATACGTTCACAGCAAACGTGCAACCTACGTCCATACGCTATCCTCCAAAACTACATGAAAAAAATCTTATTTAGAAAAGGCATGAACAACTAACACTTAAAAATGTAAACAGGTGAAGGAATATTTACTTAAGTGTCTCTGGTGTCATTTTAACTCGCATATCAACGCAACATCATTTCTAGTTTGATAATAAAACTACACAGCGAACTCTTGGAGCGGCCTCTCGTTTTGCCTCAACCAGCCATGCTATCGATGGGATGACCTTGACAATGAGTGCAAGAATTGTGACGAAAAATACATGCCGTGGGCGTAAAGAAACCACTATAATTTAGCAACTATTAGCGAAACCGGATTATCATTTCCGCGACTACCTCGAATCAAAATCTAATTATTACGAATAAGTAGCACCTGTTAAGGTAGAATCGCTGGTAGAGTTTGATGACCCTATGTGCACCTGTATTCGAGTTAGAGGTCAAAACGTCATGAAAATTGTCCTCGGTGGATCTGGCCTATAGCTAACAAGATTAAATATATACATATATATATATAACCTTTTTGTATACTATTCAGAAGATGATTACGCACGAAGGAGATTTGTAATTTTTCAAAATTGCCAAAATCGCGTCTCTGAAATCGATTTTCTCATATTGAAAATGTGAACAGTGTCACATTGCTCCAAAATGCATTGATCTTTCGAACATCATCCGAAAAATTGGAAACTCCGCAAAACTTGGAAAACTACGTTCTAAAATGGAAAAGGCAATTTTAAAAGAATCCATTATCAAAAATTATCAAGAACTTACAGCAATAGCACAAGACATCAAAAATGAAAGAACGTTTGTCAGTGAGAATATACCTAAACCTTTGGAATTGGATAGTCAAATTTTGCACCACAACTTACCAGAAGTAAGGAACTTCAAGAAATAAGATCGCAACAGCAATAAAAGATCCAAAGTTTACTACAGAACAAAGAACGGCAAATGTTTCAACATGCCCTGTTATTTCAACCAGAAGGCTCACAGGAACCAGTTCTTGACCTTCTATCTTCAACAAAGGTATTTGAAATGAAGAAAAGGCACTGCTTGAACTTGGGTTCAATTTTGCACTTCCAGGCAAAGATGCTAAAAATCCGATAATCATGACAATGCGCTCTGTGGATGGAAAAATGAATGACGTGGAAAACTGGATGACTCACTACAAAATTACATAAGATACGGAGTTATGACAATCATTGATAATCATAGATGGGAGAGCTGGCAAGGACAACTGCGTAGTAATCATGGACAAAATTGATTACGAACAAAAAATGAATAAAATTATCTCCAGCGGACCTAACACAACTTTAAATTATGATTCCATACAAGACTACGCATAAAAAAAACGAGTATGTTAGAAATATTCAAAACGTCACGGCACGATCTTCACGGCACATTCAGCAAATCCATTGCTTTGGGGGAACTTGGGACTGGACGTTCTGTGCCGGAATCCATAATCCTTGGAAAATTCCTGGAAAAGCGACGCAGAATTCGGACTGAACTGCGTGCCGTTGTCACTAAACGCCTCCTCCGGAAATCCGTGCCTCGCAAAAATTGCTTTGAGGTGCTTGATCACCAGGTCTCCACTCATGTTGGACAAGGTGACAACTTCCGGGTATCGCGAATAAAAATCACAGACTACGAGATGCCATTTACCATCAAAATGGAACAGGTCCATGCCCACTTTCTGCCATGGCCTTTCTGGGAATTCACTCGGCATGAGTGGTTCGTGCTTGGCTGGCCGCTCCTGTGCGCACACTGCACATCTCCGGATCATTTCTTCGATATCCGAGGAGATTCCTGGCCACCAAACACAGCATCTTGCTCTCGCACGACATTTGTTGATTCCAAAATGACCCTCGTGTAGCCGCGACAATATCTCCTTCCGCTGGGGATACGGGATCACGAGGCGACAGTCACGCATGAGTAGCCCATCTACATCCGCCAACTCATGTCTCTGATCATAGTACGGCTTCAATTCTGGTCCAATTTTCTTTTTGTCCGGCCACCCAATCACTAGATACTACATAACTTGCTTGAGGACAGCGTCCTGTTTCTGTGAGATAGCTATGGTCTGGAGACGGTCATCACTAGTCTCCACATTGGCAACCACAAACCGCACGTGTTCCTGAACTTCGCTCTCCATCTCGTACGGGTCGATAGATTCCAATGGGTGGCGGCTTAAAAAGTCTGCAGCGAGTAGATCCTTTACGGGTGTGTGAAAAATCTTGAACGAAAAATTCCTTTGTCTTGAAAATGGCGAGAAGAGGCTTGTGGTCTGTTTCCACGCTGAACTCCAGTCCAAGCAGAAAATCCCGAAAGCGATCACATGCCCATGTGATCCCCAAAGCCTCCTTTTCAATTTGGGCGTACCTTGTCTCCGCGTCAGTTAAGGTACGTGAAGCATAACTAACAGGTCTCCAACTGCCGTCTTCTTGTTTCTGCTTCAAAACTCCTCCAATCCCAAATGACGAAGCATCAGCGGACACCACAGTTTCCTTCTTCATATCGTAAGCAGCAAGCACAGGATTACTGGAAAGGAATTTCTTGACTTCCAGGAAAGCAGCTTTTTGAGGTTGTCCCCAAACCCATTCAGCATCAGCCTTGAGTAGTCAATGGAGAGGGTTGAGAGTTGCAGACATCTTGGGAATAAATTTCGCAAGATAATTTAAATGGCCCAAGATCTGCCTCACTTCCTTCACATTCTTCGGTTCTCCCATCTCCAAAACTGCTTTCACCTTTTCTTCGTCTGGGTGAATTCCTTGGTCATCCACGATGTGGCCAAGAAAGCGCACTTTCTTCACTCCAAACTGGCACTTGCTCTTGTTTAATGACAGGCCGCTTTTCTCTAATCTTGATAAAGCACTTCTGAGCCTCTCGTCATGTTCTTCTTGAGTAGATCCAAATACAAGGAATTTCGTCCATCAGGCAAAGAACTCCCTCCAATCCTCGTAAAATTTCATTCATCCTCCTTTGGAAATGTTCTGGTGCTGAACTAATCCCAAACGGCAGGCGCTTGAAGTAGTAACGACCGTACGGGGTGATGAACGTCGTTAACTTTGCTGTCTCCTTGCTGAGAGGAATTTGCCAAAATCCTGAATTGGCATCAAGCTTGGAGAAAATCTTCGCTCCTTGCAGTTTCCCCAACTCGTGTTCAACCATTGGCAGCATGTGCAGTTCCCTTTCCACACATTCATTCAGTTTCTGGAGGTCCACACAGATCCGGATTGACCCGTTTGGCTTTGCAGTAATCACCAACGGAGCACACCACGGGGTCGGCTCGTCAACGGGCTCAATCACCTCCTTCGCTACCATATCTTCCAACTCAGCTTTCAACTTCTGCATCATCGGCAGTGGAACTCGTCTGGAGAAGTTGACAGCATACGGCTTCGCGTCAGGCTTCAACTTGATGGCGTAGTCTTGCTTCAGCTTCCCCAATCCTTGGAACAGCGTCGGGAACTCGACTTGTGCGTTCACTCTGGTTCCGGGATCCTCCTTCACCTCCTGGACACGCACCACTAGCCCGAGTTCTTCACATGAATCCAATCCCAATAAGGCTTCTCCAGTTCTCTTAGCCACAAAAATCTCCTCCCGGAATATCTTGTCTCCATGCTTCAGATCTGCAGTGAAAGTACCAACGATCTCAAGGGGGTCTTCAGCAGCTCCTCTTACGCAGATGTTGGTCGGCTTCAGTCGAACGTTCGGAAAATTCTTCTTAAAGGTACAGAAAGGCAGGACTGTGACATCCGCTCCGTGCTCCAACTTCATCTCGATATCTTTGCCTCTGATCTGGATTACTTGGCGCCATCTTTTCTTCCGCTCACTTTCCGATGTCTTAATTTGGAACAGGAACTTATCTTCCTTACCTCCATCTTGGACAGAAACTTGCTTCACATTTTTGTCCTTGCAGCATGTTGCATAGTGCCCTTTTTTCTGACACTTGTTGCAGGTGGCTTTGGCTGCAGGACACTTGTCCATCTCCGGTGACTTGTGACCCTCCAATCCACAATTCCAACATGTCGGCTTTTTGCTGTCTGTTGGCTGCTGTTGCTTTTCTCCCTCTTTGTCTTCGGAATTCTTCTTCTGTTTTCCCCTCCAGGGCTTCCTATTTTTCTGTTGGGACTGTTGGTGCACACGGTCCACGTCTAAGGATCCTTTTCCGTTCAGTTCTGCCGTTTCCCGCTTCACAGTTTCCCACTGTCGTGCCACCTCCACAGCCTTTTCCAGCGTCAGCGCCTCCATCAGCATCAACTTTTCTGACAGCTTCCGGTCTGCAACTCCAAGTACCAGGCGATCCCTAAAAAGGTCTTCACGCAGGTCACGATTATCACAATGTTCCGACATTGTGTGTAGGACTCGAACAAACTCCTCCACTGCTTCCCCTCCGCGATGACTTCTGGACCAAAACATGGCACGCTCATAAACAATGTTTCGCTTTCCGACGAATTGAGCGTCAAAGGCCGCCATGAGCTTCTCATATTTCTTCCTCTCGTCAGCACTGGCAAACTTCAAAGTAGAGAGCACCTCGTCCGATTTTTCCCCAATGGAGTAAAGAAGAGCATTGATTTGGAATGCGTCCGGTTTCTTCTCCATTTCCGCCAAATTGTGGTAATGCTCGAACCTCCGCTTCCCCTCTGGCCAATCCTTGGGCTGGAACGAGAACGGTGTCGGTTGGGTGAAAGACTCCTTCGACATCTTCACCTTTTAATTAATTCTTCAAATTAATTAAAAATCAGCAGTAAAAACCACGCTGCCACCATGTAATGTTATTGTTCTGTCTAATAACACGATGCTAGCTTATCCTACTGATAAGCTACAATCTTATCAATCAATGAGCACTACTAAGGCGAATGGTTAATTTACAATTAACTATGGACTTTATTCAATTAACCTCATCAGTCGTTCAACAAGACACGACCACGACTCTAGACCGCTAAGACAAGAATGAGTGTGCTGCTGTTCACAGACTGCCAGGCCGCACACACGCACAATACATAATACACGGCAATGCAAGAAGAACATTCTCGACGTTGCATTGCATGCCAAACATAACTTAAACAAACCCGCCACACATAGTGTGAACAAATGCGCAAAGTGCAATTAGAATGGTTCATGTATATAACGTTGCTTCGTATGTTATCGAGTGATAGCCTGTCGTCAGGAATGAGAAGGTGTCCTAAAGTCAATTTGGTAAATACCGGTATATACCGGGGAAACGGTATTTACCACTACGAGCTCACTGGTAAAAACCAAAAATCATAGAGTTTGGGGTAATGTGACTCAAATATTCCCCATGTTAATTAATATTTCCCATTTTGGACATTTTCCCACTAGCCGGCATTTACCACTAAAAAATAATAAATCCCGGGATTTACTCTTTCCTGCCTGTCGTCATATCTATAGGTCTTGATCTTATTTCACTGGTTTTAAGTTATAGTAAATATGTGATGGAATAAAATCATGTATTAAAGTTATTAACGTATCGGTAAACAATAAGACAGATTACGCCATAGAAAACAACTCTACTATTTTCTTTCTGTGTGCGCACCACAATTTCCGTCTGCTAAGCAGGTCTGAGTCTTAAGGATGTAATACACACAGAGACACAAAACCTCATGTCAAACAACTAGTAGATAATGAGCTACGTAAAAGCTAAAAGAAACGCTAGACACTGCACCACTTGCTTGGTGACAAAAATACTTTAGCATAGGTATACAATGTTGCGGTTGACACTTGTTGTTCTCATTCATCAGCTGTGATTTGGTTGCAAGTAAACAAGAAACTTATAACCATTCAGTACACATACTCGAGATACATTCAAAGAAACATTGTTTTAGTGGTCATCATAATTAACCAAACAGGCAAAAAGTTAGAGCAGGAAAAATTAGTGTCTCAAAAATTGCAACTATGTAGTATATCATTAATATATGATAATTTTTCTACCTGCTATGAATGTGCGTCATAGTATGTTGAGATTATGTTAAACGCCCCACAAGTTTCAGGGTGATTTATAATGGATCAACAAGAAGACGTCAAACGTAAGATTCCCCTTTGATTGTCACCACCACTAATACTACACAATAATGGTCATAGAAATTCATTAGGTCGTTATATTATATCCTACAATTTGTAATATTCTTAATTTTTCTATCCAAATTTTTTCAGTTTGCCCACCCGACCTAGAATATTTATTATCCTCACCTTTCTACTGGAAATCAGCCAAAACTTGCAAGTTTTTGACTGACGCGTACAACTTTATTAAAGAGAAGCACGATGACGATATTTCCAAATTTAAACGGCAAATGGATGTGGACGCGGTGTCGCCACATTCCCATTTATGGCACCCCAAAAAGAACTGGGAACAAGTTTTGGGGAAAAGACATTTTGAAATCATAACGACGAAATACAGTCTGGACACGAAGAGGAAGGAAATGACCAGAACACAGTTAACCAACATCAGAAACAATTCGGTTGTAAATCTGCTCCGGCTGATTAGAAACAAATTGAGTCACAGCACGTTGCTCACTGAAGATGAAAAGGTCGAGCTGAACTGGTTCCGAGAAAGGAATGGGAAATCGGAATTCGATGAACAACTTTTCACGGATTACTGGAACAGAAAGTTTCCCAAACTTCTGCCTTTCTTATGGCTTAAGTTTCAACAATTTAGCGACTCACTCAAAGAATTTTATCCAAACTCAGCTCCACTTAACCGAAACGATAGTTTCGCCAAGCTGATAAATATCTCATGTCAAATGGGACTGGCATTGACACATCAACTGGAGAATGGTAATTTAAATCACGTACCGAAATTATTTATCATTCATGCCACGTGCCATGTTTAGAACGTAATACAAAATTTTGGAATTTTGATAATAGGTATGCTGGAATCCCGTTACTCTTATCGAGAGGATCCAAACACCGGCATTCTGGAATTTATGACCTTGTCCCGTGCATTAACACAGAAGTTGCTGGATGGAAGTCCTGTTCTGGAAATTGAAATGGGAAACGGACATGTATCAAGCACCTGGTATTGTAAAACAAACGGGGTTTTGGAAGCGACTGATAGGCGTACGCTCAGCATTAAATGTAGAAACAAAACTAGTTCAAAATTCCATGGCACTATGTTCATTGTCAACACAATTTTAGATACTATTGAGTATGCAGAATTGTTCATTTCCAGAATAATTGATGAGAAGACAAGAAGAGTCATAATATTTATCAACTCAGAAATTGAAAAGAGTGATCCAGAACTACTTTTGGAGTACTTGGATCTAGAGAATGCCAATTTTTTAGGGACCAAGTTTGCTGTTAACAAAATGCATCTACAGTGGAATGAGTTGAGTCAACATACAAGAGATAGAATCGAAAAAGAGACAGTGGTTTCCTTACAAGGGAAAATCATTAATTTTACAGACGTTTTACCAGAGGAGGAGAAGCTTAAAGAGACCGTACTCGGTGCATTGAATGGGAAGCTCCTCGGTTCCTTATTGCGTCACGAGAAGGTTAAGTTGTTCGATAAGGCCGTGATCCCTCCAGTTTCTAGTTGCTACATTGACAGACTATTTTCCAAACGCATTATAGTTCGCAGTGTGATGTTCTACGACGAACGAGGAATCTTGGACACTTTTGTGCTCTCAAATGTATATTCGCACAACGTAAAGAACGTAATCACTGGAACCAGGGATAAAGTACATGAAGTAGGCGATCCTGATACGATAACAGCCATAATAAGGGAGAATCCAGAGTGCAACATATTTTTTGTTAAAAATGACATTCAAAACTTTGCCAAGACTTTTGCTAGATTTAAACTTGGCCAAAATCGGAAAAGCATTCACTACCTTCGATGTTTGCATAGCGATAGGTTTGAATGGATGGGAACAAAAGGGTCAACTACATTTCTTAAAGTGATTTGCAATAACTTTTTGGTTGAGAAATGGAAACGGGACGAAAATGGCTTCCTAAAATTTTTAGAGAAGAAAGCGGTAAAGGAGAAAATGATATTCATATCCGACAAGCCCGGAATGGGAAAGTCGTCAGTGCTTAGTAGCTTAGCAGAAAAAATAGCAAAACATTTTAACGATAGAGTTGTCCTGGTTGTTACCTTCCTCGAATTTGTGAAAAAGTATTTGAGGTTATCTTGTGACGATGGTGGCGGTATTGTAGCAACAATCGCAGATCTGCTTGGGTGCAACGAGTTTGAAGGAAAGTTGGTTGAATATTGGTTAAATGCAGATGCAAGGGGCCCGAGAAAAATTACTTTTGAAATCCTGTTGGATGGTTTGGATGAGATCCCAAAAGAAACGTTGGACACTGCCCTCAGCCTTTTACAGATTTGCAAATTACTGCCATGAATCAGAGTTTGGGCTACTTTGCGGGATCATATGTTACCTATGATTTACCGTTCATTTGGCTCTGAAACTGTATGCTATCAATTAGAACCATTTTCGAAAAAGGACCAGATCGCTTTTCTGGAACGATTTTGGTGGGGGAGAGTCAACCAGTTTGTAGACCCTGAAAGGAGGCATAGCTCTGAGGCCGTCCGAGCATTTGCGGCAAAGTGCATAAAAGTTCCATTGTCCACTCAAGACGGCGAAATTGCCGGCATTCCGCTTCAATGTCAAATGATAGGTGAACTACTGCGAATTAAAATGTTTCGTTCTGAACTCACTCTAGACTTGACGTCAGACCTGACCTTGGTGAAGCTTTATGGGAAGATGGTGAGGAGAAAGTTTGAAGTGTATGTCAGGGAAAAGAAGGGATTTCCGCAATCCATTAGTTTGGATCATCCTATTCTCGTCTCTTACCAGAACCACGTAAACTTATTTCTAACCTATTTCGCAATTGAGTTGCTTTTCTCGGAGGAAACAGCAATACAATTTCGAGACCGATTGATAATGTCAGAGAGCCACTCAAAAGATTTGGAAAAGACTGTTCTGGAACATGGCATCATTCAGAGTGTCAATCCTCTGACATTTTTGCACAGAACTTTTGCCGAATTCATTGTAGCTCAATTTTGTTGCAACGTGCTAAATGGCGAATATCTCAACATTCCTGAGAATGATTCTGACTTTCGGAGCTTTCTGTGGAATGAGGTGCTGGCTGTGACAGTAACTGAGACTGAGCACTCCCTAGATTGTGACTACAAGCACCCAACATTGTGTAATTTCTTGAATGAAGTCTTGATGCAGAAGATCCCTGGATTGGACGGGAATTCAATTTATATTTCTGACGTTACTGGCTTAGCAGCTAGTGCATGTTATGGAAGACTTGACGTAGTACAAGTCATAAAGCGTGCTCCCCTGTTTTGGCCTGTCCTTAGAAAGGACCACAAGGCCATTATGATTTTGCTCGCAAATTCAGAGACACATGTTTTCGACATGTTTGTCGTTGCGCTTGTGAGCCAAAATTACAAATACGTCAAATTTTTGATTGAAGAATGTGCCGCTTGTGGACCTGAAAACTGGCCCAAATTGCAAGAATATGATCAAGAGAAAAAGTTTGGAATATTGCACTGGCTCGTGCATGGTTTGCTTGAGAGCAGCGATGACCCTGAACGTAAAGACGTCATCGAATTTTTCAAGTATGTTCTTGAACATGATACCTCCGTGCTTGAGCTTAAGGATGCAAAGGGACGAACACCACTTTTGTTACTTTTGAAGGGCGGAGATTCTCCTCAAATGCTGGCTTCTCTGGAGTACGATCTCGGAATTCACAGAATTTTTGTTGAGCATCTCAATGCAAATTTGCTGGCCATTGATGACAATCAAAATACCACTTTGCATGTCACACTTGAACAGAGCGGAGATTGCACTCGGGAAGAGAAAGATGAATTTTTGGAAGTGTACACGCAAGTGGTAAACTACTTTATGGAACACGGGTGCAATGAAAATACAATCAATTCTATTAACTCGAGTGGACAATCTCCTTTTCTCAGCGCTTTTGAGTTTTTCGGAGATATGTTGGATCTGTCTCTTGGAGTATTCTTGCGTAAAGGTGCTAATTTCAATTTTAAAAATGCGGATGGCAACACAGTTTTGCATTTGTCAATTGAGAGGAAGTGCGAATTATCATTCATTCAGAAACTAATACGTTGTGGTGCGAATATATATGAGCCAAATGCAAATGGTATGTGTGCCATTCAATTGGCTGTGGAGAATGATTATGTTGAACTTGTTGGGATGCTGCTTAAACATTTCGATGTTGACATTGAAGCAACTGACCGAAATGGCAAGACCCTTTTGCAGTACGCCACTACAACTACAATGCGGAATTTTATAAAATTTCAGCACAAGGTTCTAATGAAAATGAAAAAGAAATTGGAAAAGAAGGGGATGAAGGAGAAACTAGTGTATATATTCTAAACATATTTCATTGTGTAACGTTTTGTTATTAAAACTCAGAAATGTATTTATTTCATCAGAAATTAGTAAATTTATCCCAGTAGAATAGAATAATTACTTGCATTATATTTAGCCATTTTAGTATATGGTTCTGTTTTTATTTATAGTCAATTATGTCAATAAGAGTCAGAATGAACAATGAAAAAAGTCTGAAATTGATTTTTAATTGGTTCAAAAGTCTTCTATTAATTATGTATATCAATCTAATAAATAACCAACGTTAAAACGACATTACCATTTACCATTACCATTCGTGGTCACTGTTTACATAAAAGTATAGCTCACCGATGATGACGATAAAGATGTAATATTTAATGCCAGTTACGAATGTGCAAAATTCTTTCATGTTAACTTCAAGAATGACAAAATTATCTCGTACAGAGGCCATTGATCTAGTACACCGTCTCATTGATTAATAGAAAATCCGGATTTTGAACTAAAAACTAAATCATTCCATTATCATAAAACCGTGAAAACAACATAAAATTTACAAATTCATTTGCTTCGCTTGCCTGACCGAACTATTAAAGAAATATGACCTTTGGTCATTATCTCGAATAATTAGACTAGTTTGTGTATAGACGACGTTAGAGCTCATCAATATCAATGATAACGGGATTTAGTGTTATATACATGCAGTATTAGATTAAAAGTGAGTCTGCGTTCGAAAAGTAAATATTTTTCTTTTGTATCGATTCGACAATAATTTTATAGCAATGTTAAAGCTTCAGCATATGTATTACAAAATATTATAACATCATGTTACCCGGCAGGCTTGACATGCGTAATTGCTCCAGTTTTGGAGGTAAACATGCCATGACTTGCGCCAGTGAATTTTACGTTTCGTCTCAGCGGAATCAAGATGCCCGCAATCATGTGCAA